>NW_021025943.1:1983172-2008172 GCF_004153795.1 Camellia sinensis | reverse complement strand
TGTAGAGGAGATGTTCCCTTGGAATTAGTGAGAGGTTAGGAGTGCACTTTTTTTGTTTTGTTTTGTTTTTTTTTTCTTTTTGGTTTTGTTGCCTTATTGGAGGACTACCAGGTGGAATTAGCTAGGGATCTTACAAAAGAAATCTTGCTGAGATAAGGTTGTATTATAGGAATTGATTGTTTTTAACTAGAGACTCTACACACATGATGTGTGTGCAAAATATGCTTTTAACAAATTTTATTTTATTTATTTTTACATATTGTGGGGTAGTTCGCAACATGAATTCATTGTGGTGTTTTTGTCATTTGGTTAACAACATGAATTCATTGTGATATTTTCCCAAAATGTTGTGTTACAACAATTCGTTTTCATGTTCACACTGAGTTGTTGGCTCTCTATAGTAATATGTAAATGGAGACTGTATTTAATAAGGAACTTTGTTGTGAGATTTGAGGAATAAGTGACAATGGATAAGGATTTGAAAACTTCGTAAAAGAGAAAAAAAATAAAAATAAAAATAAATAATAGGAGTGTTGGGAGAGAGACGTGCCACATCACTATTTAAAGTGTTTGAGAATTTTTAGAAAAATAGTTGAACATTTGGGGGCATGAGAGGCTCAGCAGTGTAGATTACTCCGTGAATGGAAAAGAATAGTAAGAACTATTTTTGTACGCCACCCAAGGAGTGTGGCTAAGTGCAACAAACACAAGGATCTTTTAGGGTGTGATCCATTAAATCTTTTTAAAATGGTTGTCCAATTTTATCTGTTTGTTCAAATTGCTGGGAGTGTTTGCTCATTTGTCTCGATTTGAAAATTTTAAAATATGATTCTGGTGTCTTTTGATACTAGGAATTTACTTTCTTCTCAAGAGAAATGCAGATCATTTCAAGCTCATTGCACTAGTGAGATTAGTCGTTCGGCTAATTTCTATTTCACTTTTATGACACTATGGAATGTTAATAAGTCAGGGTAGCACAATTGGGCATTCGATACTTCTCCATAAATTCAAACCCCAAATCCTCTCTAGAATTTGTAGGTATAATTTATTGTGCTGCACTCGAGTTTGTTTTGCCAAGGAAAAAATTGCAAGAATGAATTTTGCCCTCTAAACTTTCGCCCTCTTTCAGGGTCTTTGCATTTAGTATTGCTGTCATTTCCTTGTTGAATATATTAGGTCCTGTTTGGGAAGGGCTAAAACCAGTTTTAGGGTCCACTTTAAAGTTGTTTTAGACCTCGTAATTCTGAATTTAATGTAAAGGGATTGATCAGGTCCATTTTTTCAAACATCCCTTAGAGTTGGCTTAAAATTTATAATCCTGTCACAATAGTAATTAGTGATTGCACTTTTTTTTCTTGTCTTATTTTATCTCTCATCTTAGTATTTTTTAGGAATAATTACTGGTAGGTCTTATTGACTGAATTTATTTATTCATAAGTCTACAGTATTTATTTATTTTTTTCACATCGTTTTGATAATGAAATTTTTTTTTAAAATTTAAATGTGTTTTGTATTTGTGGAATGATCATTTGGTATTGGTAATGATATTGAGATATTTCTCTACACATTTACAGCAGATGAAAGCTGAGATGATGGCCTTTGTGTCACAGGGGGCAAGTGTGGATCCCAACAGACAAGTTCGATATAAATTAAATTGTTTGATAGTTAAATTTTCACACAACATATATATATATATATATATATATATATAAAAAATAAAATTCAAATATGATTAACACATTATGTATGCATTGTCATAGGTTCCTGATGCATCTAGTGGCTACCAAATATTTAGGAAATCTGCAAAAGATGAGACTCCATATACACCACCACCAGAAGATCAGGTATGAAATGTATCTTTGCATTCTAAGCTAAGAATAACTATACATTAACTACACACATCCCAAAATGATAGAGGCTAATTCCACACTCGAATCTTGGCACACACAACCGCCTAGGCAAGAGAGACTTGTGGGAGAAGACGGGACTCGAATCAGATTCCCGGTTTGGGAGTTAAAAGTCGAATTTCACTCTAGGCAAACTAATTCTTTGAAAAACTTAGAATTTGAGGTGTTGACATCCCAAATTCACCAAATAGCATCGAATTAGCACGAAACTTGGCACACACGACCGCCTAGGCATGAGAGACTTGTGGCAGAAGACGGGCCTCAAATCGGGTTTTCGGTTTGGGAGTTAGAGCCGAATTTCACTCTAGGCAAATGTAGACACCCCAGTTTTGACTGCCCTTAAGACTTGGGTGCCACCAATTGTTTACTTGGTGATGAAAGTTGTGCAGTGCAAAGGTTTGGTTTCTTTGGCAAGGAGAGCGTCAAATCCCAACCTTACACCCCAGTTGTGGACCAAAACTATTTTGACCAAAGATTTTAGACCTGAAAATCCTTTCTTTCAAAATATTTTTCTAAAAAATGATTCTACGATGTTCCGAGGCTCGCATTTCATTAAATGTTGCGCTTTTCGGTAAACCAAGCAAGGAAAAAGTGCAAATGAATGAAAGAGAGGTGAACTCTTTGAAAAAATATTTAAAACACCTTATTTAGGGGTTTGGGGTTGAAGAAAATGGGAGGAGAGGGTAGAAACCTAGTTGAGGGAAGAAGTTGGGCATTAACCGTTAAGAGAGAGTCAAGAAGCCCTTGCTAAATGAGGCATATCCATTTGTACACTTGGATTTTAGTTATGAGGCCATCACTGTTGGAAAGAAGACTTCTGGGGCTTCATTTTTCACTCAAGAATCCCCTAAAGCCGAGTCCGAATGGGGGAGATATGGTTGGTTAAAGTTGGGCATCGATCCGGTTAGGAACAAAATGGAAAGAAGACTTCTGGGGCTTCTAATATTGGAAAGAAGACTTCTGGGGCTTCAATTTAGGCACAAGAATGACCTGAAAAGGAGTCCAGATGAAGGAGTTATGTTTGAAGTCGGGGACAGGGACCAGTTTTTACTGTCGGCCACTGGGGGAGTGTGCCGGCCACAAATGGAGCTTGCCGGCCATAGGTCAACCAGAAGTGATCCTTGTCAGCCACCATTAGTGGCTGGTCAGCCACCATTGGTGGCCGGTCGGCCAAAAGTGTCCAGAAAGCTCAAAATTTACATATATTTTGCTCCAGTTGTCTTCCAAATGCTCCAGCTGTCTCTAAATCAGATATTTCGATCCAAGGCTTGTATTTTTCTATATATAGAGACCATATCTCTCATATTTCAGGGTTAGAGAGTTTGGGAGCCTCTCTCTCTAAAATGTCTCTCTCTATAATCCTCTCTCTCTAGATTACTCTCTCTCTTGCCATTTTGTGTATACAAGTAAAGAAACACTTCTAGTTTGCCTAAACATGCTTGATCAAACTTGACCACCATTGGGCTGAGATTCTTTGGGACCTCCTTTGAGCTTTAGAAGGTGATTTTAGCTTGATTTGGCGCCTCCTTTGTGCCTAAAGTGTGCTTGGATTCAAGAGGTATAAGACTTGCCTTTAAAGCTTGTTTTGCATAACTTGTTTCGCCATCTTTTTGCACTGTTTTTTAGCTGGTTTTCAACTGTAAAAATCTCTATTTTTCAGTCCTAAAAATGGTGGTTTGAGCCTATTTTGAGTTAGAGGGTTGTCTCCTTTTTTGCTCTTTGGCTTGTGAAGCCTTTTGTGCCATTTCTTACCATCTTTAAACCAAACTTTTTGGCCCTTCAAAATAATAAAATTCAGATTTATTTCAGTGGTAAAAAACATGTTTGGTGGTTCAAAATAGGAGGGGTTGGCCTCTCCTCATTGTGTCTTGTTTGCATGTGTAGATAGCCTAACATGTGAGCATGTTTTTCTACCATTTTGTGACTTGATCTCAGCATACTTTTGCTTTTTTTTGGCATGTTTAAGCTTTGTTTTGAGCTGGTTTGGTCCCTTGAGGCCTCCTTTGTATGCCTATAGTGCAATTGTGCATAATAGCCTAACTTGTGCTATTGTTTTGGTCTCTTAGTCTAGCTATTTTTAGTTTATTTCAAACATGTTTTGGAACTCCTTTTAGGTTGTTTTAAGGCTGTTTTGGACTGTTGGTCCCTTATGAGACTTGTATTGCATGGCTATAGTGCAAATGCCATCACTAGCTTAGTGATTTAAGGCCTCTAACATGTTGTGCATGTGTTGCTTGCATGTTATAGCATCATTTAGCATGTAATTTTAGTGCATATAGCTCTATCACACTCTCACTCATTCCACTCTTTCATTGCTTTTGAGAGTTGTGCTTTGAGCCTTGTTTGTGGCCTAACATGTGAGCATATTTTTCTTGCCCTTTGTGCTACCATCTCAGCATGTTTTAGCCACTATTTTGACATGTTTAAGCTCTGTCTAGAGATGGATTGATCATTTGAAATTGATATTGCATGCCTCTAGTGTAGTGCTCTTCACTAGCTTTCATGCTTTTGGCTCTTAACATGTTGTGCATGTGTTGCTTGCATGTTTCAGCATTGTTTTTCATGCCATTTCAGCACTAAAAAGTCTGCAACCTCCCTCATTTCTTCATTTTTCTATTTGTTTTGAGGGTTGGTTAACATTATGATTGTGTTTAAGCTTGAGATAGAGCTTGTGCTCAATGGCTTTAACCCTCTTATGAGGGTTCCTCCTAGCCAAAGGCATGATCTCTCTCATGTCTTAAACCATCCTTTGGTTGACCCCTCTCTCATTAGAGGACTTTCACATTGGACTTAATCAGTTAAAGGATTAATTGGTAATGTAAAAAGCGCAAACAAAATGAGCAAAGTAAAACTTGTGCAAGATAAGCATTTGTGTTACATTGAATGTGTTTGGATTGGACGTTAATCCAAACACAAGAAATGTGGGACGTTTCATACTCAAAGTGATGAAACGTGTCACATTTCTGGGTTGCCATCACCCTTGATCATGCATGATAAGGTGGTGGTCCTTAGAGTCTTATTTGTGCATTCATTGACTTTGAACAAGTTTGGTTCTTTGGCCATCATGCATTGAAAATGCTTGATTGATGGCTTGAGAGCCAAGAATTACACTCATTTGAGCTTGAGAAATGATAAGGAGGGTAATAGTGCATATATTGTTTGAGAATACACTGCTTTGCCTCTGTTTGCTCTCCATTGCAGCAAAAAGGAGAATTCCAGGGAAAGGATGGCCGACCGGCCACCAGTGGTGGCCGACAGCCACAAACAGTGGCCGACCGGCCAGTAGTAGTGGCCGACAGCCACCTATGGTAGCCAACCGGCCGTCAATGGAAAATTTGTGCAAAGTGTTCTTGTTTTGGAGTAGAAACAGTCTGGAAGTTGGTTCAATGTTCAGAGATCAAGGCGAGTGCAAATAGAGACATCCGATGGCAAGGCGATAGATTTTTGGGAGGAAGCCAACCAAGCATGCATGTCTCTCTCGCCCGCGAGGCCACTTTATTGCTTCACTAGCTAGTTGTAGTCAATTAATACATGTGTTGTAATTAATTAGTTTAACCTGTTTTGTAATATTCTAATTAGCTTAGCATAGCTAGTTTCAATTCGGTTTGTAATTAATTAGATAGAATAGTTAATTAGTTATTTTGTAATAATTAGCTTAGCTTAGTGTAGCTTAGCTTATTTATTCAGACCGTCCTTCGTGAGGGCACAATGTCGTAATAAGCGTGCGTGTGTGTGTGCATGTCTTCCAACCCTACTTATTTCTCCCTTTTACTTAACCGCTTTCGATGGTTAGTTTAGGGCATGTTTTGATTAGCATACCTCATGCTTGCATGTTTGCATCATTCATTTGTCTTGCATGCACCGGGCTCGGCACATCATTCAAACTGCATCGTATTTCAATACCTATTTGAATACATGTATCAAATTGTTGCATTCATATGCCATCTTAGATAGCCGAGCCTATTTAGCTGCATTATTGCATGTGTTGCATTAGGCATCTTAACATAGTTAGGATCATGCATTGTTTTTAACTAGCTTTTATTTTGGCTCGGAGTACACTATATGTTTTATGCTTTAGCATACTTGCATGAGTGTGAGTGTTGTCATAATAGCATGCTTGCCATGAGGCTATTTGCTTAAGTAATTAACTGCATGAGTACCTGTGGGTGAAGGCTTTGTTGCTTGAATTGGGACAAATCAATAATTGTGACTTTTAAGCCCACTTTGCGAAGTGGCAAAATCATGTTTTAAAGCTCACTTGAAGGTAGCAAATCCGCGCTTTAGCCCACTTGCGAGTGGCACTTTCAAACCATTTTAAAAAACAAACATGAGTTAATTTGTTCCAAGTCTTGCGACTTAGTCTATACTTGAATGTGTGCGCCATTTAGTAAAGTTAGCTAATAATCAAAATAAGAACACATGAGGTTTATAAAACAACATATCATGCTTAGTAGAGGCCGATCCTTTGATCGGGCGAGCAGGAGTGCTCATTTCAGGACCTTCCCCTCTCGTACCCAAGTTCTCGAGCCGAGACAACTTTGGTGATGACGGACTCATGGCCTTTGGCACGAGTCAGAGTTTCCTAAATTTTCCAAAAACAAAACATTTAGGTGGCGACTCTGTAATCTGGCAAAGCAGTCCAGTTTTGGCATTATTTGATCTAAAATCTGATTTTCTAAAATGATTTGCCGAATTGGACTCTTTGGTGTTTATCAGTCTCACATTGCACTTTGTAAGACTAGATTCAGAACCATGACGGGAGTCCGAATTGTAGGAGACCAAATCACGCCTCTCCGAAAGAGGGGTGCGCAAAGAAAGTGGAGTCTACAGCAAACTAGTTCCTTAAGAAACTTAAATTCGAGGCGTTGACACCCCAAAATCACCAAACATGGTCGGATTAGCGCGAAACTTGGCACACACAACCTCCAAGGCATGAGAGACTTGTGGGAGAAGACGAGACTCCAATCGGGTTCCCGGTTTGGGAGTTAGGGCCAGAGTTTGGTCTAGACAAACTAGTTCATTAAGAAATTTAAATTAGAGGTGTTAACGCCGCAAAATCTCCAAACGGCATCGGATTAGCACGAAACTTGGCACACACGACCGCCTAGGCAGAAGAGACTTGTGGGAGAAGACGGGACTCGAATCGGGTTTCCGGTTTGGGAGTTAGAGCCGGATTTCACTCTAGGCAAACTAGTTCCTTAAGAAACTTGAATTTGAGGTGTTGACGCCCCAAAATCACCAAATGGCGTCGATTTAGCACGAAACTTGGCACACACGACTGCCTAGGCACGAGAGACTTGTGGGAGAAGACGGGACTCCAAACGGGTTCCCGGTTTGGGAGTTAGAGCCGGATTTCACTCTAGGCAAACTAGTTCATTAAGAAACTTGAATTTGAGCTGTTGACTCCCCAAAATCACCAAACGGGGTTGGATTAGCACAAAACTTGGCACACACGACCGCCTAGGCACTAGAGACTTGTGGGAGAAGACAGGACTCAAATCGGGTTTCCAGTTTGGGAGTTAGAGCCATATTTCACTCTAAGTAAACTAGTTCCTTAAGAAACTTGAATTCGAGGTGTTGATGCCCCAAAATCACCAAACGGTGTCAGTTTAGCACAAAACTTGGCACACACGACCACCTAGGCACGAGAGACTTGTGAAAGAAGACGGGACTCCAATCGGGTTCTCAGTTTGGGAGTTAGAGCCGGATTTTGGTCTAGGCAAACTAGTTCATTAAGAAATTTGAATTCTAGGTGTTGACGCCCCAAAATCATTAAACGACGTCAGTTTAGCACGAAACTTGGCACACATGACCGCCTAGACACGAGAGACTTGTGGGAGAAGACGGGATTCTAATCGAGTTTCCGGTTTGGGAGTTAGAGCCGGATTTCACTCTAGGCAAACTAATTCCATAAGAAACTTGAATTCGAGGTGTTTGACGTCCCAAAATCGCCAAATGGGGTCGGATTAGCACGAAACTTGGCACACACGACCGCCTAGGCACGAGAGACTTGTGGGAGAAGACGAGGCTCAAATTGGGTTCCCAATTTGGGAGTTAGAGTCTGATTTCGGTCTAGGCAAACTAGTTCCTTAAGAAATTTGAATTCGAGGTGTTGACACCCTAAAATCACCAAACGAGGTCAGTTTAGCACGAAACTTGGCACACACGACCGCCTAGGCACGAGAGACTTGTGGGAGAAGACGGGACTCCAATCGGGTTCCCGGTTTGGGAGTTAAAGCCAGATTTCTATCTAACCAAAATTATTTATTTAATTATCTTTATAATTATATAGTAGTTAATTTTTTATGTTTTTTTGTAATTAAAATATTAACACATAATTATATTGTCATTAATTATTTTTATTTTTATTTTTTATTTTCAGATATTTCCCGAGTAGTAGTTTACTTCTTGTGGAATGTAGGCTTTTGAAGATTGCGACTAACTTTTGTTTTTGTTACCTATGGAAGAATCATGAGGGAAACTTTTTTTTTTATTTACGGTTATTTTGAACTGTGAACAAGATTATCTATTTAAACATTGTATATGTATTATGCAATATTATATATAGTGGGATAATTTTATTGATGTGTTGTTATGAATACAAGAATATTTTTTATTATGAATGAATTGCAATTTTTATACTAAAATTTTTATATTATTATGTAATTATTGGTTTCTTTTTCAGTTATTTTTCATTTAATACAGGTAATTTTCATATTTTTAATAATTTTATTACAGTTTTTTTTTTTTTTTTTTGAGACGGTACCACACCGTCTCAAAAAACATTAGAACTAGATTTTTTTTGTGACGTAGGCAATGTCGTCGCAAAAGATATTGGCAAAGTTGAAACAAAAAACTTTCGCGACGGTATTCTTTGCCATCGCAAATAATCTTTTAGCGACAGCAGGTATCTCGTCGCAATAAAAACACTTTCGCGACAGAATTTTTTGCCATCGCAAATAACACTTTTAGCAACAGCAATACAATGCCATCTCAAAAATTCTCAAATTTTTACATATTAATGCCGACAGCAGAATTCCGTCACAAAAAGGCAACTTTGCCATTGCAAAAAAAAAAACGACGGCATTGTGCCGTCGCTAAAACCTTTTAGCAACACCCTTTGTTGTGACCCCCACTTGTCGTCGCTAAAAGTCAATTGTCGTCGCTAAAAAGTTTTTGAGACGGCATTTTGAGTATTTGCGACCGCATTTTGCCGTCGCAAAAAACCAAAATTTTTGTAGTGATTCAACCCGTCCATGAGTTGGCAACTGGTGTAACTTGTTTTCATATTTAATAGTAATTGTGTTTTAGTCCTCAAAAAAAATATTGTTGTAATTAAAGAAAAATTTTGGTGATAACTAAAAAAGAAAATAACATAATTAAAGGAACATATGATATGGGGTGTATAATAGAATTCTCCATATAAAATATTGAATTTGGATAATATACATTTTTAAATTCAGTAATGTTATAATTATCATATTTGGATATTTTTTGATGTGATATTTTATTTTGAACATTCTTTTTAAAGATTCCAAATTTAAATAACTAAAATTTAATCAAGAAATGGTATATTACCTCGTACGGATTCTTTCTAGAATATTTTTCTTATGAAAATTTCATTTATGTCATAGAATATTTATACGAAAAATAACTATTTTTTCTCATATTTTTCTTAAACTTTAAATTTGAACTCTAAAGTCTATTAATTATTACTTAAATTGGATTTTTTTAATTTTAAATTAGATATATTTGGATAAGTTAATAATTTTATGCGAGATGTATTTATTAAATTTTATAAATTGAAATTAATATTTTGAAGCTCTTAAAACATTTTGGATAAAAAGTTAGTTTGCTTTAATATATAGATAATACTAGATTTGGAAAAATTATCACTCACAAATAATAATTATAGTTTAATTTGTCAACAAAAAATAAAGTGATAATTTCAAAATATGTATGCTTTCTATTATAGAAATTATAATCAAATTATTGCTCATTAGAGATTGATGATTATAATTAAAGAAAACTAAAAAAACTTACCATATTTATTAATAAAATATTTAAATTAAATGAAAATAAATAACAAGAGATAAGAAAGAACTATTAATATAACTAAAGAGATAATAATATTATAATATAATATTATTAAAATTTATCATTGTATAACATGCATTTATTCGTAGTATATATTTTTAAAAAAGCATTATGATTTTAGGAAATATATTTCCTTATTGATCAATGATATGATTTTGATATTTTGAAATTGTTGGCTTTTTGGCTTTCGAAGGTTATTATTGTAATTGTGAGCGTGCCAGTAAGGATCAATCAGTCCTTACAGAATATTAAGTGCCAACCAATTATCAGACGATTGTATTTTAGTTCTTTCAACCTCAATGAAGAGGACTTTTACTGGTGGTTTTATTTAGGAGAATTAAGCAAACAATGATTAAATGAAGGACAATTGTAACATTTCATTAAGTAAAATGAAAAGACTTACAACAATCCAAATCAGCCTCGTAGAGGTTTACAATAACAAATTACTTGAGACTACTCCTATGAACGAAGTGCAGTGCAAGAATTTAAAGTACAGAAATGTAAAAACTGGAAAGAAAATAAAGTAGATAAAATTGGTTTTTTGAATCCGAGTCTGGGAACTCTTTTTGGGGCCTTCTCTGCTATTTATACTTCTCAATGACAACCGTCGAAATGCATTTCAAACCGTCGAATTATCCCTCCATGATCGCTGATCATGCTGCCTTATAGTTAGCTCCACTATGCCTCATCTACAGTTAGGCTTCCCTCCTGATTTTGAATTTAAATATGAGTAATCATTGAAACCACATCATTTTGCATCTCTTTGTTGATCCAATGCCATGCAGATCCATAATAACCAATACTAACTGCCACATGCATGATTACGATTGAAGATTTGAATTGTCTTCCCGTATTGCCCTCATTCTGCCACATATCAAACTGTGATTGGCTTATACAAAATATGTAGCCAACATTAACCCCCGCACTAATATACCCAATACTTGGTGATATTAGTGGATCAAGGTATTTTACTCACGTCCAAGAACATGCATCGGCTTTGCATTTTTCAGAAATGCAACCGCCATTCATCAATGAAACATTTGCAATAAATTCTCTTCTAATCTTTGAACATCCCCACTATCTCAGTATTCGAAAAGACTAATACATCTTTTATGGCCAAGCCAATCTTCTCTTACATTGATCAAGCATACAAAGAGTTATTTGATGATGATATTCGTCCTCAAAACAACCTTCATGCATTGATTAGCCACCTTTATCCACCTCTATTTATACCAGTTATGGAAGCTTTTGCAAATCACCGCCCTTAGAACCAAGAACCTACTGCTTACGATTCTTTGGAACACAAATTTGCAATCATGGATATCAGAAGTTCTTCTTCTGCAGCAAAGCCTTCTGCGTGGAATGAAGCTGCTACTTCTTGTTCTTCTTCTACGACCTCTGGCTGGGGAACTTGGCCTACCCCTACTCATCCTCAGGCGAGGGAACACATTCATCATCGATTCCCAGAATTTGATGACCCTCTTGAAATCCCTCATTCCAAACGCAGTTCTGTAGTATATCCATATGTTCCTTTGACCGCATATGTAGTCTTGAAGACAATCTACTTTCGTCATGGTATACTTCTACCTTGCCATCTCGGATGGTTCGAAGTGTCCAACATCTTGGTGACGCTTTAGGGATCAGTCTTGCACTTTTAGTCAAAAGTAAAACTTTATACCTCCGATTGGCTAGAATGTGTGGCTAGACCTGAATTCCTAGATTCAATCAGGGAACCTCCGACTGCTCCTCCTTTACCTTCCAATCCAAATTGGATTGATGAATTGAGACTTGTACTCTCTGAGGGCCAATACTTCACCCCCTACCAAGCCCTAGTGCCACCAACTCTTTATCAGCAGTTTAGAGCTCAGACCTTACTTGCTGCTTTCTCCCATTTATCTTTTGAAGTCCTTCGAGATGACATTCCCCACAAAAACTTTCTATGGGCTTGTGACATTATGTCTCAAAGTCATCTTCTCAATCCTGTGGCCAAAATAGAGCTTTATACCTTTTTGGACCAACTTCATCTCCTGCTCAACTGGCACTTCTAGGCTTTCATTACTAGTGAAGTTCTGGATGAAGCCTTCTCTGCTCGAATTCAGGTTCAATATGAGGCAGAGAACCTCCTTGATGAGTATGAGGCCTTCAGGAGCCCGGATTCTGAGTATAGGGAGAATGTTGCAATGAACGATGTACATGAAGAAGAGGAGATGGACGCCACAGATAAAGCCCTAAAACAGATAGAATTTGAAGTGAAGGCCCAACAACTCACTTTTCAATTAAGGGCTTACCAATTAGATAAACCAAACTTGGACAAGATAGAGGATAGAGTAAGAAAAGAGTACTCATTTATTGAATTTTGTTGTACTAAATTCCATGATCTTGTAACTTTGTCCATTCCATATTTCTATGAAATTGAGAATATAATCAAATGAAACAGCACTTATCAATAGAACTAAGTTTTTCGAATTTCATTTGTCAGATTCTGATTTACCACTCCAATTGTAAACTTAATCTGTATGGTTGATGTGCTTTAACTGTGTGAAGTTTTCCCTTGAAGAAAACAATTATTGCCTCTCATACTGATTTTAGGACCGACATAATTCTTCAGCCGTCAGTTTCAAATTAAACAACTTTGTCTTTTGAAACTTGATTTGATCATATTCAATGAAATACTGGAAGTTCAATTTGAACTTTTCCAACATATGGAATGTAATTGACAACTTTTGCCGGTTTCCTTTCAAAATCAAAGCTTCGAATTTATCAATTTTGCCCTTCGAAACTTGATTTGATCATATCCAGTTCCCCAACATATGGTTAATGCAATCAAGTGATTTCAAATCAACTAATTTTGTTTCAAACAAACAGTTTACATTTTCCAAAATATGGAAACCTCTTTTAAGGACTGCACTGTTTTATTCTAAAAAAAGTGATTTCTTCTGTATGTTATCAAACCAACTATTGGTTTGAAAATTAGAATAAACAATTTCTAACCTTAAGGTATTTCAAGTTTTGCTTCGAAGGATTAATAACCTAAAAAAAATAGGTCCTTAATCCTTTTGAAGCAAACAAATACTGGAGTATTCTTGCATCCTTAGGTATGGAATGTATTTCGAAGTCGACTTCCTGCCTTTGAAGCCGTTTGTCATCTGATTTTAGTGCCAAAATTTGGCTTCAAAGCCAAATATTTTATTTCGAAGCTGACATCAGTATTTGAGATGCGTTTTCCTCCGTAACTATCAATATTGAAGGCAACTTTTTGCATCCGTACCTTTAGTACTTCTTTATGAATTCCACGATTGGGTATATTTTCAGACACAAATGTTTAAAAACCCTTTTTATTTCGTGCTTTGAATTCACTCGTTTTCCTAACTCACAAACCCTTCATCTTCTATTGGCTCTCTCTTTCCTTTTACTCTCTTTCCCATCTTTGTCTTCTGAAAAAATTCTCAACCAATGGCTTCTTCTTCATTGAAAATACCGGTTGTGGAGCATGCGAGTCCATCTGTAGCCTTGAAAAGGATTATTGATGAGGAGTGTGAGAAGTACAAAACTGGTGAGAAAAGTGCCATTGACGGACGCATTTTCATTCCTCGTCGTGATGAGCAACAAGAGTATGTACTTGGACTCATTTTTAGGGAGATTCCCACTGAGCTTCCAGCTCTGTATCCACGTCTAGAAGATCATTGTCTCCTTTACGAAGTTGGTCTTGATTGGGGAAGCTAGAGGGTGAACCGACCCGATCGTTACTGGCCCACAATGACACCAGAGTGGGAAGAATGGTATGACCGGGTCGTCCCTGAAAGGACACTGGATCTTCACGAGCTCTGCCTCTTCGACGCCCTCCAATTATCTAGGTTTACCATTTCAGAAGACCCTTTTTTAATACCTGCAGCCCTTTTGCTTCTGGAATTCTGCTTTTAATTTCTTTCAATTTAGATGTGGGATGATGGCTCCTACTATCCTTGATATTTGCCATCTGTTAGGATTATCCCCTACTGGCACCCCCATTGGTTCAGATTATCCTGACCTCAAAACCTTTTTTTTCCCTCCCCTCTCTTAACTTATCCTATAGTCGCTTTGTCAAGGCTGAGAATAAAAGAGAGGGTCCTGTGACGGATAGGGAGTTCTTTTCTTTTATATTATATTGGCTTTGCAAGTTCCTCTTCTGCACTTTTTCTCAGAGGATCATGCCTGAATTTGCCCCTCTTGCCAAAGCCCTTGTCTTACAAAGAAATGTGGCCTTAACTCCATATGTTCTAGGCCATGTTTATAGAGCTTGCTCCCTTTTTTATGAGAAACCCTTGGATGCCAATCAAGGAGGTCCATTTTGGATTCTTCAACTTTGGCTTTTTGCATATTTCACCGAGTTGCAGTCTAAATGCTTAAATTTTTTGGAACCAAACCCTACCACTCATGGCATGAAATTAGCCAAGGTTTCGCTCTATCATTCCACCTTTGCTTTTTACTTTTCTTTCTTCCACCAGCTCCCGGCTTCCGTTTCTTCTCACAACTTCCGTCCCTTCGAACCTACCAATATTGGCCATCCTGGTTGAGGACCTTCTTGAGTGATAGGTCCTATTCTACACCTCAGCATAAAAACATGTGGGCCTCTATTCTGATTCCCAGAGAATTATTCATCGAGACTATAAACCCCAGAGCTTACAAATGCATTGCTGAGCCCTATTGTCCTGCCCAATTTGTTAGGTAATTTGGCTTCTCACAAGGAGTCCCAATACATCTCTGTAGCCAAACCAATTTAAGCCTTACCAGCAGGGATCTGAAGGTTCGAAGATCTAGATTGGAAGAAGCAACTTCCAAATTCATCCAGGATTTCATTGACTTTGAGTACTTCCCCTTCATACCTCAAAACAATATACTAAAAAGATGCCAGAACTAGTGGATGGCCAATATGGAGGTACATTTGGTCATTCTCCCTCAAGATTTGCTAATGATACTGGATGTACCTCAAGCCAAGCCCAAAGGGGCCGGAGTTGTTACCTCTTCCACTACTTCTGGTACTTCAGTTTTTGCCCCTGTCACCACAAAGTCTTTTCCTGCTGCCTCAACTCCTTCTAGAGTTACTCGAGCTACCTCGAAGAAAGGTATATACTCATGTTTCTTTCCTTTTCTTCTCCTTTATGATGCTCTTATCTTTACTTATAGCTCTTTCTTTGATATAGGTGGTGTGAGTGCCTCTCAGGGAGATTCTCCCCAAAAAGTCCAAGCTTTAAACCTTCTCAGAAGCAAACAGCAACAACAAAAAAAAAAGCTTTTACTTGATCCTGAAGAGGAGGCACCTTGGGTTCACGTGGAAGAAGAGGAAACAGAAAAAGAAGAGACAGAACAAGAGCAAGAGACAACCTTTAAGCGAAGGAAGAAAATTATTGTCTCTCTTGCTGATTTCACTGGAGACCCCATTCACGAAGCATCTGCTAAAGCAGTGGAAGCAGAATATTCCAAAGAACTTATTGTATTTCAGAGGGCTGAGAAGATGAGGCAACAACAAATGCTTCGGGATGAAGCTGCTGCTGCTGATGCATTCCAAAGAGAAGTTGCAAGAAAACAACAAACGGTTGGGCATTATACTCTTCGCAACTCTCCAATCGTAGCCACCACTTCTGAAATCAGTAATTTCCTTCGTGCCTCTATTCGTTTTTCTCAAATTCTTGATATTGAGGCTTGACATTGCTTTGTATTTCTTCTTTTGCAGCAACAATAATTCTGCCTCCTCCTTCAACAAGGATTCCTCCAATTTCATCCGAAGTTGAAAGACCTCAAAATGTGGAGCCAATTCAAGCAATACTCCCACTCCTTAGTCCTACATTCTTCCTATCTTTCTTGAGGCAAAGCATTCATGCATCCCTATCATTTGCCTTAGCTTAACTCCATACTTTCCTCTTCTGTCCTTCAACTTTACCCAACTTATTCCTTTTTCAAGCCTTGCTGCTCCATCCCCTTCTGAGGAAATTCCAGCTATTACTTCATCTTCAGTGATAGCTGATTCTCATAGAGAATGTGCTGGTATCTCTCCAATTCCTTGTCCATCATCTCTACCTAGCTCCAGTCCCTCTTCTCTTGACCTACTGGTAGTCAAAACTATGAAGGCTGCTAGGGATACTTCACCTTCTTCTCCTATTCCTATACAATCATTTCTTCCTCCTACTAGAGTTCTTTCTGTACCCTCTATGTCAACAGATGAGGTGGACATCTTCGAGGCAAGGCTAGCTAGTCTTTTTGACATGCCTTCCACCACTCCACCAGCTAATAATGAAGCTGAGCCATTAGTTCTAGCTGATTCTTTATTAGAAATTTTTGAGAGCTCTTCCTCTAGTGTTAGGACTCCCTTGCCTTCATAGACTTAGACAGCTGTCTGGAGTTACTGACATCCTTCTCAAGGATTCCTTTCGAAGCCTTACAAAGGCCTATAATCAGGTATGGCTTCCTCTAGTGCTGCAAGATTGTTGAGCAATCTAGCATGACTATTTCGAGTCAATTATTGCAGGCGGCAACCACCATTGATTTCTACGTCAACATCTGCCATGCTGCCAAAGCCACAAAAGAAAAATTACCGAGAGATCAGAGTTTTGTTTCCCAAATTCATGCTGAAGTGTCAAAATTGAAAGAGCAGCATTCCTCTGTCTCCCAATTTCGAGCTCAACTACTGAAGAAGAAAGCTCAGCTTGAAGAAGAGTTATCATCAGTCAATCAGGCTTTAGATCGAACTGCCACCAAGCTGCAGATCACAAACCAAGGACTAGCTGATCGAAAACAGGAGATGGCTACAGCCATTCAGTTGTTCCCATCTCTCAAGAGTAGAAAGTCAATTATAGAGGAACAGTTGAAGCACTATACTGACTTTTGGACCAATTTATGGCTACATGTATTCAACTCATTGTGAAATAAAATCCTTATTTTATTGTTTGAGTGTTTTCAAGCTCTTTTATTTAGCATTTATTCTATTTCTTGTGTTTTTCATATGGTTGGATAATAAGGCTTCAAATATCTGCCATTAATTTTCTTGGGCTGTACATATCCATTCAACATTTTCAAATGATATGCTCCTGAAGGCAAGACTCTATGAACTTGATATGGTCCTTCCTAGTTAGGTGACTATTTACCAAACTTATGGCTTTTAATCCCTATTGGGAGTATTGTCTTCCATACCAAATCACCTTCTTTAAAGCTAATGTGCTTAACTTTCTTATTATAGTTTTTGGCTGCTTTCTTCTTTTGGAAAAGAATGCTATTTAAGGCCAGAATTCTAGCCTCATCTACACTTTCTAATTCCAAGCACATACTCTGATGGTACTGCTCAGGAATCAACTGATCCTGGCATCTCACCCTTAAGGACTTGATATTAATTTCTACAGGTAATGATCTTGGAGAAGTCCTGTAAGCCCATAATACATCCAACAGTAAGTTATGCCAATCCCTGGGATTGTCTTCCATAACTTTCTGTATTCCTTTCTTCAAAGATTTATTGGATGATTCTGTCTGACCATTGGATTGTGCATAATAGGGGGTAATTAATAAGACTAATTCCAAATTCTGCTACAAAAGACTTTACCATATTCCCATCAAATATAGTCCTATTATCAACAGTTATAGTCTGTGGAATGCCAAATCTGTGGATCAGATCTTTAATGAATCTAATAACTTCGGTCTGGTCTACAGCCATGTATGGCTTAACTTCGACCCGCTTAGTGAAGTAATTTGTGGCCACTAAGATGAAACAATGATGCTTCGAAGAGGGTGGATGTATTTTCCCTATCATATCCATAGCCAATCCTCTAAACGGCCAAGGCTTGTGGCCACTAAGATGAAACAATGATGCTTCGAAGAGGGTGGATGTATTTTCCCTATCATATCCATAGCCCATCCTCTAAACGGCCAAGGCTTCACAACTACATGCAGATCAGTTATGGGTACATGTCTTATTGCGCCATGCTTCTGGCATGCCTGGCAACCTCTAGCATACTCTATACAATCCTTAAGGATGGTTGGCCAATAGTAAGAATGTCTTCGAAGTAGCCATCTCATCTTCACACCAGGCTGATGAGCACCACAGATGCCTTTATGAACCTTAGCCATGGCTGTCAATGCTTCCTTTGGACCTAAACATTCCAATCGTAACCTATCTGCCCCCATTTTATAGAGAGCATTACCATACATTATGTATTGCATAGATTGGAATTTGATTTTTCTACTGGCTTTCAAAGATGGGCCAGCTAAATACTGCATTATTGGATGCCTTCAATCTTGTTCTTGTAAGTCATTACGATTGACTTCTAAGACCACATCCCTTTTACTTAAGGGTGGCATTACCTTTTGATATGTTGTTTGACTTATGTTCATTTGAGTGCTATCCCTTCTCTTGAAATTCGAAACTTTCTGAGCCACATCATTAGCTTTGTTATTCAAGAATCTTGGGACATAAGTTACATTTGCTATCTGAAATTGAGAAAGCAAATATAATGCAACAACATAGTATGGCAACATGCTTACACTTTGATTTGAAAATCCCTTTCACCTGGTTAACTACCAATTAAGAATCTCCAAATATGTCAACTGCATGAGCTTGTAATCCACTAGGTGTTTCTAGTCCCATTATTAAAGCTTCATATTCAGCTTGATTATTGGAACAAGTAATTTCATCCACTCTGAAACCATGTGTGGTTTCTACCCCTTGTGGTGACTTACCACACCAATTCCAGTTAGACCATTGGCTTTTGATCTATCGAACCACATTTGCCATGGATCAACACTAACCATACCAAGTTCCATTATCTCTTGCCTTTTTGTTTGACATGGATGGTCTACCAAGAAATTAGCTAAAACTTGTCCTTTTACTGCTTTTTGGGAGACATATTCTAGATGAAATTCTGATAAAGCTAGTATTCATTTGCCAATTCTTCCTCTCAACATAGGTCTAGGTAACATATATTTAGCCAAATCTGTGGTTGCATTTACTAAGACAGTTGTAAGCAAAAGATAGTATCTTAGTTTCATTGCAGCAAAATACAATGCAAGGCACAACTTTTCTACAATTGAATATTTACATTCACAAGAATTTAGAAACCTGCTAAGGTAATAAACAGCTTGCTCTTTGCCTTCTTCATTGTCTTGGGCTAAGAAAACTCCTAGTGAATCTTCTGTTGTAGCTATATACAACTTCAAGGGCTTACCACCCTTTGGTGGCATCAGCACTAGAGGGTTGGCCAAGTAGGTTTTGATTCCTTCGAAAGCAGTTTAATGCTCTGCTGTCCACACAAATTCCTCTTCATCCTTTAACCTTAATAAAGAAGAAAATACTTTAGTTTTCCCCGCAGTATTAGAAATAAATCTTCGAAGAAAATTAACCTGCCCAAGGAATTTTTGTACTTCTTTCTTACTTAATAGAGGTCTGGCTTCAATGATAGCTTTGGCTTTGTTCTGATCAATATGTATTCCCTTCTTGTATACTACATAGCCCAAGAAGTTTCCAGTTGATACGCCAAAAGCACATTTGAGAGGATTAAGTTTCAATTTAAACTTTCTCATTCTTTCAAAAGATGCTTCTAAGTGAAACAAATGTTCCTCCATGGATTGGGACTTTACTACAATATCATTAATGTAGCACTCTAAGTATCCTCCAATGAGATCATGAAATATAATGTTCATATACCCTTTGATATGTAGCCCCAGCATTCTTCAGACCAAATGGCATTTTAATCCATTCGAAGGTGCCAATGTTCCCAAGACATCTGAATACTGTCTTGTGGATATCCTCTTCTGCAATGCAGATTTGGTTATAACCAGAGTGCCCATCCATTATTGATAAAATTTGATGCCCTGCTGCTCTGCTGAACTGTCTACCAACAAATCTACTATGGGCATAGGATACTCATTTTTTGGGGTTGCTAAATTCAGGTTTCTGAAATCGATGCATACCCTCATTTTACCATTCTTCTTAACTAGGCACAATATTGGATAGCCATTCAACATACCTGGTTGTCCTAATAAAGCCTGCCTTGAAAAGCCTAAGAATTTCCTCCTTGACCTTCTGAATCACTTCAAGACTTATTCTTCTTTGTTTTTGCTTGTATGGCTTAAAATTCGGCCTCGTAGGGAGCTTGTGTTCTACTAATGATCTACCCAATCCTGGTAGCTCATTATAAGACCATGAAAAACAATCTTTATATCTCTTCAAGACCACCAACAACTGATCCCTATCAAGAGCATTCAATCGAGCTGTAGACGCGCCCCGAGGGCTTCATGCTACTACAGTTCAGACCCAAATGTCATGGTTCAGAATCTAATCCCGTAAAGTGCAATGCGAGACCGATAAATCACCAAAGAGTCCAAATCTAGCAAATCGTTTTGGAAAACTAATTTTTAAGAAAAAAGTGTCAAACATGGACTACTTTGCTAGATGCAGAGTCGCCACCTAAATATTTTATTTTGAAAAATTTAGAAAACCCTGACTCGTTGCCTAAGGCCACGTGTCCGTCATCACCAAAGTTGCCTCGGCTTGGGAACTTAGGTAGGATTGGGGAAGGTCATCTATGAGCACCCCAGCTCGCCCGATCAAAGATCGGCCATTACTAAACATGATATTTTGTTTTGAAAACATATGCGTTCTTATTCTGGTTATTAGCCTAAAATTACTATGTGATGCGCACAACACACAAGTATAGACTAGATCGCCTAAATTGGAACAAAACATTTCATGTTTGTTAATTTGAAAATGGTTTGATGGTGCTACTCGCAAGTAGGCTAAGACGTGGATTTGCCACCCTCAAGTGGGCTTAGAAAATATGATTTTGCCACAATCAAGTGGGCTTAAAACTCGCATTTCAATGAATTATTCCAATTCAAGTAATCTAACCTTCACTCACAGGCATTCAGGCAGTTATATCATTTAAGCAGTTAGCCTCATGGCAAGCATGTTGTCATGTTAACACTCACACTCATGCAAGATGCTAAACCATAAGCACTTACCTAGTACTCCGAGCCAAAACAAGAAACTAGTTAGAAATCATGCATGATCCTAGTTCATGTTAAGATGGCTAATGCAACACATGCAAAATGCAACTAGAATAGGCTCGGCTAATCTAAGAATGGCATGTGAAATGCGACAACTTGATACACGTATTCAAGTTGGAATTGAAATGACATGAAATTAGTATGATGCGCCGAGCCCGGTGCATGCAATACAAATGAATGGATGCAAACATGCGAGCATAAGAATGCTAATTGAAACATGACCTAAAACTAGCAACTGAAAGCAGGTAAGTAAAAGAGAGAAAGACGTGGGGTTGGAAGACATTCACACACCCACGCACACTTATTACAAAATCCGCCCTCTCGACGGAGGGTCCGAAAGAATAATACAAATCAACTAATTAATCAACTAACAAGCTAATTAATTAATTACACAACCAAATCGGAATAAATAACTATTCTAAGTTATTAAAACACTGAAATGGCCTCGAGACGAGGGATGAATGCATGTTCGGACGGCTTCGCTCAGAAATCCATCACTATGCTTCATATTGCCTCTGTTTGCACTGCTCTGTACCTCTGAAAATTGTGCCAACTTCTGTGACACTTCTGAACCACCTTGGGGACATGCTGAGAGTCCATCGGCCAAGAGATAGGGCCATCGGCCAAGGGAATGGTGCCATCGACCAATGATAAGGCTCTCGGCCAAATGTTTGTTGCCGATCAGCACTGAACAAGGTCGGTCGACCATACCTTCCTGCAAAATGCTGTTTTGCTGCAGCAGAGGACAAACAGAGCATGGCAATGTATTTTCAAGACAATGTGTGCATAACCACCCTCCCTATCATGTCATGAGCTCAAGGGAGTATGGTTCTCGACCCTTGGACCACCAATCACGCATTTCAATGCATGATGGTCAAAGAGGCCAAGTGTGCAATTCAATATGGAATGAAATGCACAAAACACATAAGGGGCCCCAACCTCTATCATGATTGATCAAGAGGCAAGGGAATGCACACTCAATGCAATGCAACCTAAGCATGCAAGCAAGCATGCAAAGAACCCAAGCAAGCAAGCATGCAAAGAACCCAAGCATGCAACAACATGTGAGGCAAGCATACAACTAATATGCAATAGGCATACAACCTAAACATGTAAGTTAGCGTGGCATGCAACAAAATGCAATGGGGTTAGCATGCAACAACATGGAATATACTAAGTATGCAACAAGCATGTGACAACATGCAAGACAAGCATGCGGCAACATGTGAAGATGGACTTAAACCAAAATGGGAGGACCTCGGCCATGCCCAAATCAGTGGCCAAAACACCCAAATTAAGGTACCAAAAAAAGGGAGACATGCAAGCACATACATGGATCCTTAAGCTAGGCAATGATGCACAATCCTCAACCATGAGCAAAATGGGATAAACATGAGAACATGACAATGCAATGGGCTCTGAAATCATGTGAAGAATGATGCCAAATCCTATACACAAGTGAAGCATAGCATGCTAATGGACTCAATGCCCAAAGCTAGTCAAGGGGCTCTTACCATGGCCATATCAACCAAGCCCCAAAGGGCCAAAGTGACCTAAGACAGTCCTAGGGCAGGCCAAAACAAGGCTAGAACATGCATGGAATGAGGCCAAAATATGCTAAAAAGATGGGCACAAACAAGGGACATGCAAGGCTACAAAGGGAGCATTACACTACGCCTATCACAACCAAACATGGCATGAATTGTGCAATGAAAAACAGAGTTATAATATGTCAAAATAAGCCCCAAAACCCAATGAGATGGCATCCCAAAGACCTAATCATGGAGACATACACAATGACCCAATCTTAAGGCACAAAACAACAACTCTTCAAAGCATTGAAGAGATGGAAAACATAAGTGTGTGGCTACACTACATGGACTGAAATGTGATTTCAAATGATGCCAAATCATGAGAATAGTCAAAACAATGCATGCTAGCAACTTGGTGCACAAAGCTTAATAAGCTAGGATGAGTTAAGGCTATACAAAGCAATGCATATATGATCAAATCAACACCAAACAGAGCTTAAACATGGTGAAACATGACTAAAAGTTCCTTGGAGTTAAGCCGAAATATGCAAGCATGATGGTCCAAACGCAAGATACATGTTAAGGCAATAGAAGGGATTACAAGGTAAGTACATGGTGCGTGCAGGAGATCAACGAACCAACATAAAACAGAGGTATATCATGCCAAGATAACACCAAATACTTGCTGAAATGGAGGCCAAAACATGCTACTATGGTGAGCCAACAATGCAAGCAAATGAGACACAAAGGAAGGGGGGTGTCCCACCCCTATTCAAGACTTCAAAACCACTTCTCCACCACTAAAAATCCTTTGGATTTCAGTGGTGAGAAGGTCAAAACAAAAGGCTTTCGAAGCTCAAAAAGAAGGTCACAAAATAAGGCCAAACAAGGCCTAAGAGGCGGTAGACAACCCCCAACTCAAAAGTAACCTTAAACAAACATATTTAGCATACAAAAACAGAACTTTTTTCAATTGTACACTAAGCTTAAAGCAGTATGCAAGTATTGCTAAAAGCTTAAGCAAAAATGGGGAATAAAAGAATAGTTTCTCAGCCTTGAAGAACACTTCAAAAACACCAACTCCAGCACCTCCTTCTGATCAAAACCAACTCAAAAACTCTGAAATCAACTCTTTAGCACCTCAGTAACTAAGGGATAGTGTACCACTAGGTGCTTGAGTGCAAAAATATGAACAAAAACACCCTTTAGAACACTATTACACACACAACTATAAAGAGAGAGGAGATATAGAGAGAGAGTGATATATATCTTCTATATCAGTTGGCTGAACCTCTGGAAAGAGGGGGGAGGCCCTCCTCTTATAGGAAGTCCAATCCAAAGCTTCCAAGAGAAGCTAAGTGTTGGTTCAAATCCCTTCATACACGAGTATGGAGGGCAGAGTCTGTGCTCACCAGCTGGCACAGCTGGCATGCACAATGCCTGAAAAAGGCAAAGAAAAGGCCTCGGCCAGAAAATGTGGCCGATCGACCAAAACAATGGCCGGCCGACCAAATACAGTGTCGATCGACCAACACTTTTAGCCGATAGCAAGAAAATAAGGCCGGTGGGTTAAATGGATGGCCAACAAGCCACTTCCTACCCTTAGGTGCAAAAACCACAAGTCCTTGGTCCACAACCAAGCACAAAACAGTCAAGTTGAGAGATCCTAAGGCAAAGCGCGCTGCTGAGACCTTCGGGAACTCAAAACGAACACGAGCATGGATGATCATCGAGTGTTCAAACGATGACGTCCAAGTCTTAAGGACGGTAAAAAATGGGGTGTCTACACAAGCACTTACATAGGTGGATTGCTGTATAGAACCTTCCCCTAAGTTTACTTCTTCCAAGGGGTCTTCCATCTGAAGACTCACTGATGCTTCATTTTTGAATTTTTTTTATCTTCGAAGCAATCTACTTGCTTTGTCCAGTCCCCAGTTTCTTTGATTCAACATTTTTTCCCTCCTCCTCATTGACAAAGTCTGTCTACAAGGCTTCTTCTTCATGTATCTCTTGGACTTTTGTTTCAATGTCCAATGCACAGTATTTACCCAAGGCCAAAACCCTGACCTGTTGCTGCCCCTGCTTATAGCCAATTGCCATGGCTTCTTTCTCTTGCATCTTCTAGACTATTGATTTTATGTCCAATACTGAGAACTTAATTAAAGCCAAAGATCTGGCCTCTAGGGTGTAGACGTCCCCGAACGCCCCGGGAGGGACGAGCTCCCGTTCCGTTCATTTTGGGGTCACTACAGCTCAGGACTCTCAAATTTGTCACGGTTCTAAGTCTGAACCAAAGAGTCCAAATCCGGCAAATCGTTTTGAGAAAAACAGATTTTTGAAAGAAGTGCCAAACATGGACTGCTTTGCCAGATACAGAGTCGCCACCTAAATGTTTTTTAATGGGAAATTTAGGAAACCCTGACTCGATGCCAAAAGGCC
>NW_021025943.1:1969445-1979891 GCF_004153795.1 Camellia sinensis | reverse complement strand
CTTTTGGTGTCCTCCCATGTGTGTACAACACAACCCTGTGGTTAAAAGTGCAAGAAAGTGGCTCAAGGGTGTTCAACATTAGCTCGGAAAGAGGGGTTCAAAAGGGTCAATCAACATTAATGGCCGGCCACCAACTTTTAGGGTCCTCCCATGTGTGTACATCACAAATATGTGGTTCAAAGTTCGAGAAAATGGGCCCAAGGTGTTCAACATTAGCCCGGAAGTGTGAAAAACGGGCGCCGGAGGACGTCGGAGGATGTATAACTGGTTGTTGCAACAATTACTGGCCTCTCACCCTTCAGTGACCTCCCCGGTGATAAAACAGAGGTACCTGCCAAAAATGAACGAAAACCGTTGCAAAACGAATGCTCGGGGACCAAAACACGCAGTTCGGGGTCCCGAAAATGGGCTGTTAAGCACCGAAAGTGGCATTCGGCCACGAAGTGGGTTTCTCAAACCCCAGTGTCCCTCAAAAGGGAGTAAAAAGGAAGTATGCCAAAAATCAGAACAAACGGAGATGGTTAGGCGGTCCCGAACCGAGGTACACGGCCAACGGTCCCGAAAAACCGGAAACCGGACTCTAAAATGGGCAAAATGGCCTATGACCATAAAACGTAGCCCACGGCCACTGAGAGACGGTCTACAGGACCTCTCCCTCCCCTCAGGAAAAGAAACAGAGAAAATCGAGCCTGGTTCGCAAACGAGGCAAGGCACAGAAGAGGGTTCGGAAGTCCGGAGGCAAGGCTCACGGTCGCGACTCTGAGACTTCTGAACGAGCGCGATATACAACATCACCAAGCGCTCAATTGGTGACGTCTGAGTCTTAAGGTCGGTCAAAAATGGGGTGTCTACATGGGGTTCCATCTTTTTGCCTACAACCAGGCATCATTGTCATCTTTGGTGACAAACTCTTCATCAACACTTTCTTGGACCAAGTGCTTCAGGTGTGCTAATTCCTCATCAGCCGTCACTTCGGCTGATTCATTAGATTTCCTCAGTACACTGAGTGGTGCCACTCTTTCAGTATACAATTTGGCCTCTGCAAAATCTGCACAAGCTATGAAGGGTTGAGGGTCTGCGTTAATCTCTTCTGTCTCCCTATTACACAAGGCCATCATGATCTTCTGATGTAGAGAGGAAGGCACACATTTGTTGGTGTGAATTCAATCTCTACCAAGTAGAGCATTATACTTAGCATTGTTGTCGATAACAAAGAATGTCGTCACACAGTCTCTGGTTCCCACACTCAAGTTGATGGGCAAAATGCCTTGAGCCATCTGTTTGTCACCAACGAAACCAGTAATGGTTGTACTGGTTGGGATTGGTTTGGGATTCCTCTTTCCTAGTTTCGTCAAAGAAGATTTCGGAAGCAGGTTCACTGCTGCCTCATTATCCACCAATACCCAGTTCATCTGTATCACATCGAAGAAGGCCTTGATATACAAGGGTTTGACATGCTGCGTTATGGATGTCGTGGGATATTCAAAAGGGTATGAGAGGTTAATATTGACCTCTTCCTCACTCTCATCTTCAGTTTCCATTGGTGTGGCCACTTCGGATTCGTCTTGCACCATACTCACTTGTGAGTCTTCACTAGAAACTGGAATTGGGTCAATCTCCTGACCTTGGTTTTCATCTTCAGCTTGAAACTCCTGGGGTAGTATATGCACCATATTTACTGACACAGGAGCCAGTCATCCAAAACTTTTTCAACTGCTTCAGAAGCATCTTCCATGCTACATTCTGGCACTTCATTACTAACAACCTCCTTCGAATGGTCTATTTCTGCTAGTTTTTCGACCAAAAATGTCTATTCAGCCATGAAGGCTTCAAA
Organism: Camellia sinensis; assembly: GCF_004153795.1. NCBI lineage: Eukaryota > Viridiplantae > Streptophyta > Magnoliopsida > Ericales > Theaceae > Camellia > Camellia sinensis. Next base: position 1,978,057 of record NW_021025943.1, on the reverse strand, counting down.
CATTTCTTCCTCAACCATCTCATTCCTTTGGCCTAGGCCAACTTCTTCCTCTGTCTCACTATCACTTTCCATCAAAGCCTTTTCCAATCTTGCCAAACTGGATATTTCTTTGGCTTTCAGCTCAGAATGAACTTTGGCCAATTGCTCTCTGCTGCAACTCCTTTTGTCATCTCCTTCATTTGGCCTAGGCCAACTTATTCCTCTGTCTCACTATCACTTTCCATCAAAGCCTTTTCCAATCCTGCCAAATTGGATATTTTTTTGGCTTTCAGCTCAGAATGAACTTTGGCCAATTGCTCTCTGCTGCAACTCCTTTTGTCTTAAGGAGTCGATTTTGGATTATGATCTAACTTTGAACTTTTTTCTCCCTTTGCCTGGCCCTTTGGCTGGACCAATAAAGAGCTTTCTCCACTTTCTTTCAGATCTTTTTGGTACTGAGTGTACCATCGATGGATCTTCCTTCTTTGGGACCTAGAAATCACTGGAACCATATTTGGTTCCTTTGTTTTTGGATGCTTTAGTAATACCCAGTTATTTGGAGCTACCAAAGGAGGCTTAACCATCCTACCTTGGTCTCCAACAACATTTCTTTGGGTAGACATTTCCCTAGGTTTGTTCTACATAGCAAACCAATCTAGGACTCCAGGAACCCATGAACCCACTAGCTCAGTTGTCGAACTACCTCTTTCTTCCTTCAAAGCCAATTTCGAATTTCGAAACTGGCTGTGAAGGCCACTGCTTGGCTCTGACCCCTTGTTTTGGGCCTAATTCAGGCTTTCCATGAAGGTGGCCACTTTCCCTTTTGTGTGAGGCTGGTCTAGGGGGCCAATCTCTAGCTTTGATCCCATGACTTGAGCCCACTTCAAATCTCCTCTCAGGACGATTGCCCTCCATTCTATAATAGTTGGGTGGTCTGAATTCATGTAGAGGTCTCTTGCCCTTGGGATGTGCTCTAGTGGCTGTTGGCTCAACTATTAATGATTGCTGCCTAATACCAACTAGATATGGCCTTTTGTTATAAGCACTGGTTGGTTTAGGACGCCTCTGCACATCCTTGTAATATTTCTTCCCATCAATTGGAAGCCCTTTTAACCACTTGTAGCTCAACCTGCATCTGGGACACATTCTTTGCATGACAGCTGCTTCTAAAGAATCATCATACAGTGCCTCTTCATCAGAGTCTTCCCTCTGGCCTGTAACACCTTGTCCAACAACTGGTAAACTTCTAGCATCTTTCTTGACAGTGGTCTGGCTGGTAACATGTATTTGCACATTGACCTCTTCCAATTCTGTCAAGGATAAGTTCTGGAAGTCTGGCACAATAACATTGGTTGCTACTTCACCAATTTTTGGGAATGGATTAGTGTCAATCCCCATGGCCTTTTCTGCTTTAGCTGGGAATTTTAAGCTCCCCTTTCGAATCTGCTCTTGGATCCTATCTCAAAAAACAATGCAGTTTTTAGTTGAGTGAGACCAAGAATTATGCCATTTACAATACACTCTTCCTTTAAGTTCCTCTGGAGATGGAATTTTGACTCATTTTGGTAACTTTTGGAAGTTTGCTGTAAGCAAATGATCAAAAATGTCATCTGCCTTCGTTAAATTGAAAGAGTATTTCCTATGAAGGTTTTTCTTTTTAAACTGCTGGTTTATTGTTGTGTCTTTATGAATTAATGCCTCACAGATCATAAGTTCTTTTCCTATAATCTCTGCTACATCAATCTCATAATTAGGATCTCCATAATATGTCTTGTATGATGCATTATTTCGATCTTATTCTTCCTCTAGTAATGCTTCATACCTAGACACCTTATAGGTAAGTTCCACTAAGTCTCTAAACTCAGTTGAGTCGAACTTCTTTCGAAGCCTAAACTCTAGACCATTTTGAGCCAATCTCACAAATTCAGGCTCTGGTAGAATGATCCTACATTTTTTTCGTGCTCTTTTGAATCTGGCAATAAACTGAATAGCCTTCTCATCAGGCCTTTGACTCAACCTTGCCATGTTTGCTATGGAAACTTTTGGCTCTGTTTGGAAGAATTGGGCATGAAATACCTCCTCCATTTGTTGCCAAGTTTGGATAGAACCAGGTGTAAAGTTAATATATCATACAAAGGCTGCCCCAGTCAGAGAATTTGGGAACAATCTTAACTTCATGTAATCATTATTGGTAAATTCACCACATTGAGCAGCGAACCTAACAATATGCTCAACCGTTGACTGGTTTCCATTCCCATAAAAAAGAGCAAAGTCTGGTATCCTAAATCCTCTTGGGTATTCATGTACCCTATCTATCCATTCTGGATATGGCTTCTTGTACACAGGAGTTTGAACCCCTCGAGCCATCGGTCCACATATCTCTCTAACAATATCAGTAATTTGGTCCCTAGGAACCATATTTTGTGCTTATTGAACCACTATCGGAGGAGCAAACACAGGATTTGGTGGACAACCTTGTGCCTGAAGTCCTCTTAGTCCATAGGGCGGCATATTTGAGACTGGTTATCCCTGTGGTGCCGGCTGCTGTTGAGGGTATGGGTGACCCCTTTGAGCCTGCCCTACGAAAGGAACTACGAAAGGTGTTGGAACAGGTGTTGTATCTCTTCTAGTTGCAGGAAACCCTTCCAACCCCCCAGGTACAAATTCAAACAAGAGATTAGTAAACCCCCTCGTGCCAGGTATGGCTTTGAACATGGGATTTGGAAACATCCTTATGTCATTTTCTTGTGTTGGGCCAGATTCACCAATTTGCATGGCATCACTGTTAAGTAATAAGGCATTTTGATTTGTCACATGCCTCGAAAGAGGCTTATACCAAGACTAAGGTGATGGTCTTTCATAGTTTTAGTTACTAGTTTGACTATTAGTATGTCCATTACTCTGCATAGGCTGTTTACCTCTAGCCAATCTTTGCTGAGGGACATTTGAAATTTCCTCTATGTGCCTTGTGTTAGTTGTTTGATGAGTATTCATTCGATCCAAAAAGGATGTTGCCCATCTTTCCATTGTGTTCATTAACTGTTGTCCCATAGCATCTACTAGGCCTCCCTATGGATTCATTGGCTGAGTAGATGGAACAGTAGATGGTCCAATTCCTTAGGCTCGTCCAATATTTTGAACATGTGGTACTTGTTCCGAAGTGCTGGTCTATTCGACCATAGGTTCTGATAAAACAGATACTTCCACAGGATGTGTTATCACATTATCCTCTAGATTAGGCATTTCTACCTCTCCTTCCATGCCTTCTTCCAAGCGTTCATTTTCTCTTTGTCTCCTACGTCTAGCCATTTCAATGAGTCCCACCGGGCGTGCCAAAAATATATATTGACTTTTTTACTTTCGAAGGTTATTATTGTAATTGTGAGCATGCCAGCAAGGATCAATCAGTCCTTACAGAATATTAATTGCTAACCAATTATCAGATGATTGTGTTTTAATTCTTTCAGCCTCAATGAAGAGGACTTTTACTAGTGGCTTTGTTTAGAAGAATTAAGCAAACAATGATTAAATGAAGGACAATTGTAACATTTCATTAAGTAAAATAGAATACTTACAACGATCCAAATCAGTCTCGTAGAGGTTTACAGTGACAAATTACTTGAAACTACTCCTATGAACGAAGTGCAGTGCAAGAATTTGAAGTACAGAAATGTAAAGAACAAGAAATGTAAAAACTGGAAAAAAAATAAAGTAGATAAAACTAGTTTTTTAGATCTGAGTCTGGGGGCTCTTTCTGGGGTCTTCTCTGCTATTTATACTTCTCAATGACAACTGTCGAAATGCATTTCTAACCGTCGAATTATCCCTCCATAATCGCTGATCATGCTGCCTTATAGTTAGCTCCAATATGCCTCATCTGCAGTTAGGCTTTCCTCCTAATTTTGAATTTAAATATGAGTAACCGTTGAAACCACGTCATTTTGTATCTCTTTGCTGATCAAGTGCTATGCAGATCCACAATAACCAATATTAACTGCCACGTGTATGATTACGATTGAAGATTTGAATTGTCTTCCCGTATTGCCTTCATCTTGCCACGCGTCGAACTGTAATTGACTTATACAAAATATGTAACCAACAGAAATATAAAAAAGTTTGATTTAATTTTCATGTAAAATGTTTCATAAAAGTTAAGTTCAAAAGTTTAAATATATTACTCTATTGATCAAATGATCAATAGTTTATTAGCATGTGCATTTTTGTAATTTTTTAATTTAAAAATTTATAAAAATAGAGTTAGAATTTTGAAACTCAATAAACTAGCAATATTTTTACTTATATTATATAATATATATTATTGGACATGCCATACTTGCCAAGTTGCCAACTATGAAGCACTTAGGTTGTAATTTACTTACTAAGGGATATTTGAACAGTTTGTTAGTAATTTAATAGGTAAATTATATTGGTAGTCTCTACATTTTATTTATTGTATTATTTTGGTCTCTATACTTTCAGTTGACTTAATTTTGACTCTTAATTTTAGATTTTGTGTCAATATGATCCAATTGATAAAGTCGTTAGGATTTTTGACGAAAAATGATTGTTGAGCTGGTTGATGTTAACCTACTAAGTTGGGAAAATTTATAATTTCACTCTTAAAAGTATGTCACATGCCACTTATTTGAGTTTTTTCATAAGAAAATATTAATAATTCTAATCAATTGGACCAAATTAAGATAAATTCATAAATTTAAGACTAAAATTGAACCAATTAGAATTACAATGACCAAAATGACACAATAATTAAAATATAAGGACTATCAGTATAATTTACTCTTACTTAAAATAAGATGGCTAAAATAGAGAACATTATTGAAGCATATTGACAAACTTTTGGCACGATAGGTAAGCATATATTATATAATCATGAGAAATTTAAACATAACAGAATTTATCACACGAAAGATACATTTATTTATAGTATTAAGGAGACACAAGTAGGAGACTTCCACATGACTTTTAAAATCTCATCACATTTATCTGTATATAAACATAAAGTATTGTCCAGGCATTATCCAGAAATCAAAAACAGGCATATCTCCATAACTTAATGAACAATATAGGAATAGAGATGCCCCAAAAACCTACCGCAAATCCAAAAGCCATAGACAAATAAAACCAATCCACTTCAGATCCAGCACCTTCATTATCTCTTTCCTTTCCCACATTAGGTGTTTCGCCATCAACATTGCAATTCTTTGTAAGTGGAAGTCCACAAAGCTTATTGGCAAGAAAACTAGAAGCATTGAAGCTTTGGAGTTGAGTGCTCAATGAAATTTTACCTACAAGTTAATATAAGAAAAATTCAAGTAGCTCAAAAAAGTCAAACCTTCCATCTTTGGAGAAATCTGAACTTTTTGTTAATACTTTAAAGGAAGATGGCTAAAATTGAGAACATTATTGAATCATATTGACAAGAAGTTTTGGTACCATAGGTAAGCTTCTATTATGTAATCATGAGAAATTTAAACATAATGGAATTTACCTGTATATAAACATAGAGTCTTGTCCAAACATTATTCAAAAATCGGAAATAGGCTTCTCGATTTATCGATCCACTATAAGAAAATACACTTTTAGCAACCACTTTGTCTATCTCTCTCTCTCGCTCATCACTCTATCTCTGTGTCTCTCTTTCTCTATCTCTCTTCTTTATCTGTCTCTCACAAAATTAAAATATTTTTAAAATATTTAAATATTTAAAATATTTGAAAAATTGATTTGAATTAAGTTTTGAACAGAGTTTTGAATTATCTGTCTTCTTTATTTATTGAGCTCCCTATCGATTTATCGATCTACTACAAGAAAATGCACTTTTAGCGACCACTTTGTCTCTTTCTCGCTCATCACTCTGTCTCTCTATCTCTTTTCTCTATTCGTCTCTCACTCATCTTTCTCTCTCACTACCCATCTTCTCTACCACATTTACCACTACTGCAAATGTCATTCAACTACCACCACTCTTCTCTTTCTCTCTTTCACTCTTTCACTCATCACTCTTATTTCTCTGTCTGTTTGTCTATCTATCTGTTTGTCTGTGTGTCTTTCGTTCATCTTTCTTCTCTCTATCTCTCATTTGTCTTCTCTCTATGTCTCCCTCGCTCATCTCTCTTCTCTCTATCTCTCTCATCTCTTTTCTCTCTCTGTCTCTCTCGCTCATCTCTTTTCTCTCTATCTCTCTATTTTTCTATTCTCTCTATCGTTCATCTCTTTTTGCTCTCTTTCTATATGTCTCTCTCATCTCTTGTTTATCTCTATTTTTCTATATGTCTCTCTCTATCGATTTCTCTCTTTGCCTCTCTGTCTCTCTCTATATCTCTGTCTCTCTTTATCTCTCTCTCGCTCATCACTCTGTCTTTCTCTCTCTTCTCTATCTGTCTCTCACTCATTTCTCTCTCTTACCACCCATCTCCTCTACCACCTTCACCATTACTGCAAACACCATTCCACCACCATCATTACTTCTACTGTAACCACTTCACCTCTACGACTACCATTACTACTACTATCGCCACCACTCCACTACCACCACTACCACTACTACTACCCTTACCTCTCTTTCATCCCTGTCATTCCATTTACACTACCACTACCACAACTTCACCACTAATCTGTTTCGCCATCACCATCACCACCACCACCACCATCATCTCTTATCCACCACTTTCACTACTGCTGCCGCTCCTTTTCCTCTACTACAAAAAAATTAGTTCATGATTTTTAGTAATAAAAAAAAATAGACCCCAAAAAAATATTTTTCATTGACTACAGAAAATTAACTTTTATTTTAGTGAAAATATTTTTCATTAAAATATATATGAAACAAATCAACCTTAATAACGGAAAGAAAATAAAAATTATTATTTATTTATTTTTATTATTTAAATATTTATTTATGATGAAATTTTTTTTTCCCCATCCCGCCCGCTCGGTTCCCCCCATTTTTTCCATTCCCGCGCCCCAAAATCCCCAATCTCTTTAGAACAAAAAAAAAAAACCCTAAATCTAATCGTCTCCCTCACATCACTCTCTCAGTCGCCTCTCTCTCTCTCTCTCACCCTCTCGTTTATCTCTGCACTGATCTCGTTCATCTCTGCACCGATCACTCTCTTACTCTCTCGTTGCTCATCTCATCGATTCGCACCGATCATCGCACCGCCAATCTACTCACAGGTAAACTCTCTCTCTCAATCTGTCTCTCTCTCTCTCGGCCCGATGGTTGTTTTATATATATATATATATCAGATATATCTCTGATTTATAGTCATTAGTTGCGATGTATGTGTAAAAATTGTGTAGAAGTATGTGAATAGTGTACGAAAATATCTCTAAAAATTGTAAATATTGTATGAAATATGTGAAAATGCATTAGGTTTCTAATTATTGGGAAGATTCCACAAAGAAATATAAAAAAGAAGAAATCTATAATATTTTGGTTGCTTTGAAAGTTGAAAGAACGAAAAATCCATAGTATTATGCTCTGATGAGTAGAGATTCATTTTTTTTTTTGTTGTCATTCTCCCTGTCTCTCTCTCACTCATCACTCTTTGAATGCGGAACCCGTATCGCAGCTCTTAGCCTCTCTGTACAGTGTCTCCGATTCCGATGCTCTGATAACTTTGTTCGCCGGAGAGACTCTCGCGAACCCATTTTCTCGCGTGGTTGGTTGCGTTTGCGAGTTTTCTCTAGGGTTTTTGGTTCGGTACGATTGCGATTCTGATCGCTCTCCTCACGACGAAGAAGAAGACGATTACGACGTGGTTGGTGGTGCCCGCTAGGGTTTTGTAGCGTCAATGGCTCCGACGCGTGAACGTGGAGCGAAAGGAGTGAAAGGGAAGAGTGAGTTGTGTCTCGGTGATCTAGTTCTCACCAAGGTCAAGGGAACTTCGATTGATCAGAGAACTTTGATCAGAGAGCTTTGAGAACCAAATTTGATCAAGGGAGAAGATGACCCACAACTCACACAGAGACTGAAGGGGAAGACAATTTCTAGGGTTCTGGTGATGGCTCTGATACCATGTAAGATTCCTGAAAGCTTTTCTGTATATTCAATTGTACCAAAGATTACAATCATCAAAGATTACAATCAGACCTTAGATTATATAGCCCTAAATCCTAAACCAAAAAGGAAAATACAATTATGTCTCTAATAGGACTCTAACACAGACCTTAGATTACATAGCCCTAAAAGAGATCGAGTTGTCTCAAGGAGTTGACGGTGTTTACGCTCAGCACGACCATTTTGGGCAGGGGTATCAGTACATGAGGTTTGGTGAATAGTGCCCAATTTGGCCAAACACTTACAGAATTCAGTTTTAAAGTATTCCCCGCCCAAGTCAGACCAGAATATTTTAATTGTGGCCCCAAACTGTGTAGTGATCATAGACTGAAAGATACAATATATCTGGTAGAAGTCAGACTTATGAGTCATAAGATAAACTCAAGTGTAACGGGTGCAATCATCAACAAATGACACATAGTATGCAGAATCCCCATTGGTGAGAGCAGGAAAAAGGCCCCAGACATCAGTATGAACTAAAGAAAATGGTGTAACAGATATAGAAGTACTGTTACGAAAAGGTAAGGCTGTCATTTTGGCAAGTTTACAC
>NW_021025943.1:1845024-1968994 GCF_004153795.1 Camellia sinensis | reverse complement strand
ACCTTAATAATTTAATAGTGAATGATGAAACTTAAAACATAAAAATATATTACCCAATAAAAGAAGATACAGTTATGTCCTATGTTATCAGAAAACGATAATATCCTAGCGAATTACGTATTGGTACGCACGTTCCGAAACATGTTACACTTCCATTCTAAAACAGTAAATTTAGTATTCCAAAGCGATCCCAAAAGTTTTTTTCAATATATGTCCTTAAATGTTACCTTAGGAGGAAAAAATTCAAATATAACGAACTAAAATCTAAGGTGAGTTAAGTTTTGATAAGACAAAAAATCAAAAAGTTGGTCATAATGTTCATAGAAAATATATTTTATTAGATATCTAATAGTTAAAAAAATAAAAAATAAAAAAATTATTCTAGAGGTACCTTAAATTCTTAAGTATAATATATACAAGTCTACCCCTATCGTACCACATTTTAGAATATATGGCGTACCATGTTCTCGTTCTCATTGAAACGATCTACGTTCCAGGTAACATAGGTTATGTCGTATCTAGATTACATAATTACAATTAGAGTTTAGCATATATTAGCTCACTAAGTGATATTAGGTACCACAATAAATGCTCTCAATGACAAAGTTCTAGTTCAGTGATGGGGAGAACCATATTTCTATTGGAAGTTCATAGAATTTGAAACATGTAAGAAACAGCATAAAATTTTAGTGTGATGATTGTTGGCTCATTTAAGAATATTGTTCTGTGCAAAATGCATTCTCTGCAAAATGCATACTCTTTATCCCCTGTTGCATCTCTTGATGAACAGTACTTGTTGCTAACTAAGTTCTGTTGCATCAGTTACACTTGGCCATCATGTTGCTTGAGCATTTTAGTTAAGGTTTTAAGCTTCTTAACATTTAGCATCACAAGCAATAAAAGAGTAGCTTTATGCCTCACACATTATTATCTCACCTTATGTTGTCAATAGAACGCATAGTATTTCTATCATCTATTTTAAAATTCTAGGTTTGGTCATCTTTTGGGTCAAAGGCTTCAATCCACGCAATGGACTGGAAAATATGGACTCTGGGATGCTAACTTAATGCTTTTTGGTGTTCTTGTCCTGCCACAAATCCTGTCTTATAAGTTAACAATTGTCAGATTTATGATCTATTCTAAATTAAGTGCTTTGGGAGGTCTACACAGTGTTGGTGCATATTCCTTGTTGGATCACGGAAATCAAGTTACCGGATCAGACTATTCTTTCCCTGTGAAGTCAAACTCAGAAGTGTGCAGTGATAGCTACAGAGTAACGACTTATGGTATTTCAAGTTTTAATGAATGGCATGCATCATCCTTACGTACGAACTTGCAAGGTGGAAGTGATTATCAACTGGTAGGTATAATTGTTGGTCAATTTGTGATTACTTCCTAGTAAACCTAATACAATATTAAGCTATGCTTTTTATGTTTCTTTTTGGGAAAGAATCTGGATGGGTAGTAAAATAACTTGACATTGTGATGTAATGTTTGTGGATAGGATATTTTTATTAGAAAATTAGTTAATATTTCAAATTGGTTTGAGACAAGTGGCATTGCTTGGTGCAATGTGTTACGTGATTAGGGAGCCCACAAGCACATAGCAATACCGGCCCAATCCATCGAGAACAAACTCTAGAGCCCACAAACGCCACATCAAAGCCCAAGATACATTGTTTGGAACTCGTACTCATTTAAAAAGCTAAGCCTATAAGTAGAGAGCCCATCTAATGTATATAAGACTCGTTTATTTCATTCTTTATCTGATGTGGGACTCTACTTTCACACATGCTCGAACAATCTCCTCCTCATGTGTGAACCAAACATTGGGCCTATCACCCCCTTCACCCATGTAGAGTAAATGTTATATTCACCTTCCAACCTAGATGTTTTGGTTTGGCCACGTTATTTGCACCTCACGCAATAGTGCTCAAATATGTCATTCGTGGCTTCCTTTATCTTGTTGCTCAAGCCCATGAGATCTGCATGCAGCTCCTTGAGATGTCTCCTGTGCCATGAACCAAACTTCCATAGAAAAGAGACCCATCTTCCTTCGGTGTACACCTTTTTGTTGTGAAACCATCTCAAGTTCTATGCTTGAAGCTTCCTTCTAAGAACATTCAGCAACTCGTCATCTTCCTCTTGGTAGCCATCAAAATATCCTTGCAACTGTTGCTCGCCACTGTTCACCCATAACTTGTACTACTCGTCTAATGCTTGACAACTTTCTTCTTATCACAACATACTTCACGAGTCTGTACAAGTTGCCAACCAACTGCCCATCAGTGATTGGTTTCCATCATTGATTGAACCAAATTGCTCCTAGATCACTTGTAACTTCCTCAATTTGAAGAAGTAGATGGTTTGAACATTGTGTATATTTTGGAAGGAAAATGATTTGAATTGATTTATAGGGTTATGAGGTTAGTGGTTCGGATATTGTGTGGAGCAGCTTCATGGATGGGCTAGAAGATGCCGGTGCACGGTTACATGTAGGTCATTCTGTTTCCAATATGCAAAAGCACCATAATGGGTTGACTTTGCCTAATTCCATTGTTGTGTCAAGTTCTATTCCTCCAGACAATGTGGAAATTTTATATGCCAAGTCTGTTGGAGTACCGGTGTGAGTATGCTGTAGATACATAAGAGTAAGGTACATGCTATTACTATTGATTTTATGATTAATTTCTTATTAACATATCACCCATTGTTCTTGCAGATACAAGAGAGGTTATTGGTTGGCCAAGTTAACTGAGCACTACAATCTCATTGCAGTTAGTGGAACTCATGGTAACAGCTATATTATAACCTTCTATTTTATTTTATTTTATTTATTATTATTATTTTTTTATAGTATTTGTGTCTCCACCACAACCTATGAATAATTAGAGTACCATGATAGTTGATCTATCTCGTTTCATACCCATTAACTCTTCAAAAACTTGGATCATACTTAACAAATTCTTGCAGGGAAGAGTACAACAGCGAGTATGCTTGCATATGTCTTAAAGGCGATGGGAGATGATGTTACTGCTGTGGTTGGGGCACACGTGCCACAGGTATCATATTAACATGCACAGGTTTGGAGGCAGTTTGAATTTCAAGACTGCTATGTAGTTCCAAATCCAACCCACCCTCCTTTATCTAAAGTTCTGCTAGTTCAAAGGCATGCCCTTCTTTTATGTCCTTTTTGTTACTGAGTTCAACTCTGTTGATAGATAGTTTCAGTATTTTAAACACAGGGTGAATGGTAATTGTCTGACTTATTTTCTGTACTTGCAATAAATAATTTACCTGCAAACAAAAATGTAATATAATCTACAACTGTCTGTATCAGTTTCTTGGAGGAAATATCATCCTTGGGAGTGGTCAAAACTTTGTATTAGAGGTATTTCTTTCAATCATATTAGGACTTTGCATAATGGATTGCATGAATTTTTACAATGCAAGCGAGTATGATATTTCAAATAAATTATAAGGATGGATTTTCTTTCGCTGAATATATGTATTTTTCCCATGGTTTGTGCATAAAGCAAATGCAATTATGGTCTTCTCCTATGCTAAGGTAGCTGAAGCTGCATGTTTACACATTGAGCTAATGATATTTGAGCACGTCATGCGTATTATTGGGACTAATGTATCTTGTTAGAAGTTTCACTTTTTGTTCTCTTTGTTTTTTGTATGTAGACTACAGATTGTTGTGTATGTTGAACCCCTTTGGTTCTGCTTCTGAAGGACATCATTTTTACACTTGTGTTCAATGTAGGCTGATGAATATGATGGTTGCTTCTTGGAATTGCTACACCAGCACACTCTCCAACCGAAGGCTTATTCAGCCAAAAAAAAAAATAAATTCCAAATCCTAAGAAATGGAGTCTCCGGCGACATCTCCGTCCACTTCGCTGCACATCCCGGCGACTTCTCGTCGGAAACCTAGAAGCCCCTCCTCTCTGCCACTTCGCGGCGAGGTCGGTCTAGGCTGCCGAACCAATCGCACTTGGCCAACTGTCGTGACTTCGAAAGAGCACGCTCGTGGAGTCTCAGTCTCTGCAACACAGAGCCGAGAAGCTGTGAACTTGTGCAATCGAAATGAGAAGGGTTGGGTTCACTTCGTTGGCATTGGCGGTTGTGGCTTGTCTGCTCTTGCCATGCTTGCACTCAAACAAGTAAAATTGCTCTCTCTCTCTCTCTCCCTAAATCCTTAACAACCCCTCTGTTTGGTTCCCCAGAAAACAAAGGAAAGAAAATAGTTGCACTCTGCTCACAGCTCACTTCTTTTTTTATTTTTTTCATTGGTCCTAGTTGGTTAAAATTTCAAGCTTTTCAAAATTTGATCATCTCTCTGATGGCAATTGTATTGTAACTTCCTCAATTTGAAGAAGTAGATGGTTTGAACATTGTGTATATTTTGGAAGGAAAATGATTTGAATTGATTTATAGGGTTATGAGGTTAGTGGTTCGGATATTGTGTGGAGCAGCTTCATGGATGGGCTAGAAGATGCCGGTGCACGGTTACATGTAGGTCATTCTGTTTCCAATATGCAAAAGCACCATAATGGGTTGACTTTGCCTAATTCCATTGTTGTGTCAAGTTCTATTCCTCCAGACAATGTGGAAATTTTATATGCCAAGTCTGTTGGAGTACCGGTGTGAGTATGCTGTAGATACATAAGAGTAAGGTACATGCTATTACTATTGATTTTATGATTAATTTCTTATTAACATATCACCCATTGTTCTTGCAGATACAAGAGAGGTTATTGGTTGGCCAAGTTAACTGAGCACTACAATCTCATTGCAGTTAGTGGAACTCATGGTAACAGCTATATTATAACCTTCTATTTTATTTTATTTTATTTATTTTTATTTTTTTATAGTATTTGTGTCTCCACCACAACCTATGAATAATTAGAGTACCATGATAGTTGATCTATCTCGTTTCATACCCATTAACTCTTCAAAAACTTGGATCATACTTAACAAATTCTTGCAGGGAAGAGTACAACAGCGAGTATGCTTGCATATGTCTTAAAGGCGATGGGAGATGATGTTACTGCTGTGGTTGGGGCACACGTGCCACAGGTATCATATTAACATGCACAGGTTTGGAGGCAGTTTGAATTTCAAGACTGCTATGTAGTTCCAAATCCAACCCACCCTCCTTTATCTAAAGTTCTGCTAGTTCAAAGGCATGCCCTTCTTTTATGTCCTTTTTGTTACTGAGTTCAACTCTGTTGATAGATAGTTTCAGTATTTTAAACACAGGGTGAATGGTAATTGTCTGACTTATTTTCTGTACTTGCAATAAATAATTTACCTGCAAACAAAAATGTAATATAATCTACAACTGTCTGTATCAGTTTCTTGGAGGAAATATCATCCTTGGGAGTGGTCAAAACTTTGTATTAGAGGTATTTCTTTCAATCATATTAGGACTTTGCATAATGGATTGCATGAATTTTTACAATGCAAGCGAGTATGATATTTCAAATAAATTATAAGGATGGATTTTCTTTCGCTGAATATATGTATTTTTCCCATGGTTTGTGCAAAAAGCAAATGCAATTATGGTCTTCTCCTATGCTAAGGTAGCAGAAGCTGCATGTTTACACATTGAGCTAATGATATTTGAGCACGTCATGCGTATTATTGGGACTAATGTATCTTGTTAGAAGTTTCACTTTTTGTTCTCTTTGTTTTTTGTATGTAGACTACAGATTGTTGTGTATGTTGAACCCCTTTGGTTCTGCTTCTGAAGGACATCATTTTTACACTTGTGTTCAATGTAGGCTGATGAATATGATGGTTGCTTCTTGGAATTGCTACCTGATATAGCTGTGATAACAAATGCGGAATGGGAGCATGTGGATATCTTTGAAAATGAGGTTGGTGGGTGACTCCGGTATTGAATGCAAAATATTTATTTATTTAAATCTCTTGGTTTGGTGTAGACTGATATGATTAATTTTCCTGTCAATTAGGAGGCTGTTAAAACTATTTTCAGGAGATTCCTGAAGCAAATTAGGGACGGCGGACATCTAATTTTATGTGGGGATAGGTAAAATTTCGTATTTACATTGTTCACATAGTGCTTATGTATTTTGTGCTAACCAGGTTTTGAGAAGAATGTCTGCTGTTTTTTTTTTCTTTCCTTTTTGTCCTTTTTCCATGATGACCTTTTACTCATACTCACTACCTCTACCACAAGAGGAATGATTATAAGCTAGCATTATCTCATCCTGGAAATAACATATCCCTGCTATTTATTTTGTGAGTATGCAGCTGCTGCTGTGAAATGAATTTAACTTTCACAAATGTGGTGTACTCAGTTCTCCTTTTGGCTGCTTATTCTTATTTTCAAGCCTTGTTTGGAAAAAAGAAAAAAAGAAAAAAAAAGAGAGACTATTTTAGCCAAAAATAAAAGAGTCACTAAAAAACCAAAGTTTTTAAAGGCGAATGCGTATCTCGAGGCGTTTTACCCCTCATGAAGCAAGGCGTGAGCCTCAGGGCGTTGAGGCGTAAGCATTTCAAATTTCAAATTTCAAATTTCAATATTTAGTGAATAAATTAAATATTTTAAAATGGTAAAAAAATAAAAACAAAATTAAATATAAAGGTGTAAATTCATTTCTCCTTAAGGTTTTGAACATTTTACTACATAGAAGGAACTTTTCCTTCACTGAAAGTGAAATTTATATTCTTAATTTTAGTGATTGAGCATCTCACTTGGCCATTAACTATGTTTTTTCTTGATTGATTATTTACTTAATTTTTCCTATAGAATATAGTTGCAAAAAGGAATTCCTTTTTTTTTTTTTTATGTTTAAACAATCTAATAGACTAAGTTTAAAAAAAGTCCAAGGCAACCTCTGCATGTGCGTACTCCTCACATGCTTATGCGCAAAAAACGTACAAAGCGCACCTAAGGCACATGTCTCAAACTATGATGTGCAAGCCTTTGGGAAGTAATGCCTAAAAATCAAAGTCTTGATGCGTTTTAGCCTCGAGGCGAGGCGAGGCGAGCCTCAAGAAAGCCTTTTAAAACTTTAAAAAGCCAACATATTTGGCATGCATCTAAAAAAGTTGGCTTCTATCTGTGTAAAAGACCAACATACCCAATGTAACTTTTTTCCATACAACTAAAATAAGGGTAAAGTGTGAATTTCAAGCAAAAAGCCAAATTTCTTTGCAAACATATTAACTTTTTCACCTCATAAAAAAGTCAAAAAGCCAAAAAAACCACTAAATAAGCCAATTCCCAAGCCTCCCTGAGTATGGCATGGTTGAACACAGACATTGCATTGTCATGTTCATCTATTTGGGTTCAACAACATAAATCTTTGTTTCCTCTCCCCCCCCCCACCCCATCACCTTGGTAATTTGATAGTGAATGATGAAACTTAAAACATAAAAATATATTACCCAATAAAAGAAGATACAGTTATGTCCTATGTTATCAGAAAACGATAATATCCTAGCGAATTACGTATTGGTACGCACGTTCCGAAACATGTTACACTTCCATTCTAAAACAGTAAATTTAGTATTCCAAAGCGATCCCAAAAGTTTTTTTCAATATATGTCCTTAAATGTTACCTTAGGAGGAAAAAATTCAAATATAACGAACTAAAATCTAAGGTGAGTTAAGTTTTGATAAGACAAAAAATCAAAAAGTTGGTCATAATGTTCATAGAAAATATATTTTATTAGATATCTAATAGTTAAAAAAATAAAAAATAAAAAAATTATTCTAGAGGTACCTTAAATTCTTAAGTATAATATATACAAGTCTACCCCTATCGTACCACATTTTAGAATATATGGCGTACCATGTTCTCGTTCTCATTGAAACGATCTACGTTCCAGGTAACATAGGTTATGTCGTATCTAGATTACATAATTACAATTAGAGTTTAGCATATATTAGCTCACTAAGTGATATTAGGTACCACAATAAATGCTCTCAATGACAAAGTTCTAGTTCAGTGATGGGGAGAACCATATTTCTATTGGAAGTTCATAGAATTTGAAACATGTAAGAAACAGCATAAAATTTTAGTGTGATGATTGTTGGCTCATTTAAGAATATTGTTCTGTGCAAAATGCATTCTCTGCAAAATGCATACTCTTTATCCCCTGTTGCATCTCTTGATGAACAGTACTTGTTGCTAACTAAGTTCTGTTGCATCAGTTACACTTGGCCATCATGTTGCTTGAGCATTTTAGTTAAGGTTTTAAGCTTCTTAACATTTAGCATCACAAGCAATAAAAGAGTAGCTTTATGCCTCACACATTATTATCTCACCTTATGTTGTCAATAGAACGCATAGTATTTCTATCATCTATTTTAAAATTCTAGGTTTGGTCATCTTTTGGGTCAAAGGCTTCAATCCACGCAATGGACTGGAAAATATGGACTCTGGGATGCTAACTTAATGCTTTTTGGTGTTCTTGTCCTGCCACAAATCCTGTCTTATAAGTTAACAATTGTCAGATTTATGATCTATTCTAAATTAAGTGCTTTGGGAGGTCTACACAGTGTTGGTGCATATTCCTTGTTGGATCACGGAAATCAAGTTACCGGATCAGACTATTCTTTCCCTGTGAAGTCAAACTCAGAAGTGTGCAGTGATAGCTACAGAGTAACGACTTATGGTATTTCAAGTTTTAATGAATGGCATGCATCATCCTTACGTACGAACTTGCAAGGTGGAAGTGATTATCAACTGGTAGGTATAATTGTTGGTCAATTTGTGATTACTTCCTAGTAAACCTAATACAATATTAAGCTATGCTTTTTATGTTTCTTTTTGGGAAAGAATCTGGATGGGTAGTAAAATAACTTGACATTGTGATGTAATGTTTGTGGATAGGATATTTTTATTAGAAAATTAGTTAATATTTCAAATTGGTTTGAGACAAGTGGCATTGCTTGGTGCAATGTGTTACGTGATTAGGGAGCCCACAAGCACATAGCAATACCGGCCCAATCCATCGAGAACAAACTCTAGAGCCCACAAACGCCACATCAAAGCCCAAGATACATTGTTTGGAACTCGTACTCATTTAAAAGCTTAAGCCTATAAGTAGAGAGCCCATCTAATGTATATAAGACTCGTTTATTTCATTCTTTATCTGATGTGGGACTCTACTTTCACACATGCTCGAACAATCTCCTCCTCATGTGTGAACCAAACATTGGGCCTATCACCCCCTTCACCCATGTAGAGTAAATGTTATATTCACCTTCCAACCTAGATGTTTTGGTTTGGCCACGTTATTTGCACCTCACGCAATAGTGCTCAAATATGTCATTCGTGGCTTCCTTTATCTTGTTGCTCAAGCCCATGAGATCTGCATGCAGCTCCTTGAGATGTCTCCTGTGCCATGAACCAAACTTCCATAGAAAAGAGACCCATCTTCCTTCGGTGTACACCTTTTTGTTGTGAAACCATCTCAAGTTCTATGCTTGAAGCTTCCTTCTAAGAACATTCAGCAACTCGTCATCTTCCTCTTGGTAGCCATCAAAATATCCTTGCAACTGTTGCTCGCCACTGTTCACCCATAACTTGTACTACTCGTCTAATGCTTGACAACTTTCTTCTTATCACAACATACTTCACGAGTCTGTACAAGTTGCCAACCAACTGCCCATCAGTGATTGGTTTCCATCATTGATTGAACCAAATTGCTCCTAGATCACCTAGATCACATGCAATCACCTTTGATCGCCCTTGAATCTGCTCATTCCCTTTAACCTTGTTCAGAATTTGAAAATTCTGGCCATACTGATGAATCTGTAGCGACTGAAAACCTTGGAAACAACTCTCACCTCGAATTTTTCTTTTATATATACACATTGGTATAACACAAATATTCTAAACCGTTGATTTTATACTTATTGTCACACAGGATCATAACCTATTGACAAGCCAAAATCACAAAGCCAAACCCTCAATTGTGCATTCCACTGTGCACTACGTTCCAATTAATCAATACCTCCAATGCATTGCCTTCATTGGATTTTAAAATTTTTTTTTTTTTTGGTACCACTGGGATTTTTCTTTTCTGTGCAAATCTTCGTGTGTAGTAACCGCGCCCTCTACCAATCGTACCTAAGATTGACAACCTTTAGCTCTGATGCCACTTGTTGGGAATTTATACCACGTCCCACCAACACAAACAAAAACACACCCACCTATGCACACACTAAAGAGAAAAATAATCACACAAAAGAGAGATTCCACTATGATAAAAATAGAGAATACATATGAGATGGCCAAAACATTTAAAACCTACATGTATAAACCAACCTCATAACTATATGGGATCCACATTTATCACATGTGTGGACAAATCCTAACACAATGCTGGAAGCTTGACCTACCAAATGTAAGAAGAACAAAGGGTTCAAGTCTGAGGCAGCCATTTTACATAAATTTGTGGAATGCAATGTTTGTTTATGGTACCCAATCCACCCCTTTCAGCACACTTGATTGGCTAGACCAACACTGAGAATGTTCTTGTATGTGTTCATATATTCCATCTTTAAATTGGCTTGAGATCGATGAGAGATTTTCGATTCCTTTTCTTTCTAGTTTTGAGATTGCAGATTTGTTTTTAAGTAGTACTATCCTGCCAAAATGGACTGGGGATAGCAAGGGCCATATAGCTAGGGATTACAGTATGCCCAACTAATTTAGGAATCGGGAACCCACTTTGCCCCGTCCCTGATGGGATAGGTATGGGGAGAAATTAAATGGATTAGGGCCCGTTCTAGAGAAGAGTACTAGAATCCAATGCTGGTTCAGGGTTAAGGCCACTTTGGCTTGATTATATATCAAAATTACTTAAAAATCAAATCGTTCTGCTTACTCACATTGCTATCCCTCGCCGTTGTCCGGCGTCCTTTACTCCTTGGCAAGAAATCAACTTAGGAACCTGTCATACTCACATATACACATGCTTCCATGTCTCTGTCTGTATGCAATATGTGCACACATAAACATATACGAAAGTGAACTCAGCATAATCTCTTGCAATATTTTGTTTGGGCTTCGTCTCTTTGGGGTATATTGATGCTTTCAATGCAATCACAAAAATGAATAATTTTTTTTTAATTTTTTAATTTTTTATCTTATTAACCTGGTCTCTAAATGTGATACTAGTATTTGTTGTGTTCAATCTATTCAATCTATAGATCTTATTCTAAGGTATGTGTTTGATCCTTTGTTCTATCTTTCTGTCATATGATCAGGGCACATGGGTGCTATCAGGGTTTAGAAACATTATCTGGTTCGGGGCTGGAGTAGCTGTGTGTTGGGGTTAGGGTGGTGTAACAAGCCCGCGGGGGGACCTCGCTACAGCTCGGACTCGACTTTTCGTCTGAGTCTTAAGGTCGGTCAAAAATGGGGTGTCTACAGGTGGACTTGTGGTCAACATGCTCCTTGGTGGGACGAGGTTGGGACGGGGTGGCTTCATCTCATACCCGACCTATTGCCATCCATAGCCATGGACTCCCCAAGGCTAGAGAAATGTCTTTGATATATATGTAGCTTGCATGGAGGTGTCAAATATAGGCTTTTCATTTATTCTTTCTTTCTTATTGTTCTTGTTCTTCCTCAGGTATAAGCTTTTCTTAATGGTGGTCCCCCTTAATATTTGTTAACTTGATATCTATACATAAACAATTAGACGATCATGGTTCTAGAGGGGAAACTGGGGTTTCTTTGACCCATCATCTGGTAATTTTAATGTTTTGCGAAGGAGTTTGACCAATCAAAGCTCTCTGGTTCTTTGGATAGTGATTGGCTTGCCATCATTCTGCTCATAAACATGTTAGCTTATCACAACTCAAAAGAATGTTTAAGTAAAACCTGCAGTATGGCTACTTTTGAATTTAGGTTTAGATCCTCTAAGACATCTAATTTTGTATTCTCTAAAACCTTACAATTATGAAAAGCAAAAAAAAAAAAAAAGAAGTCTTATACTTGTAGAATACTTTCCACAATTCGATTGGATGTACCAAGGTGGTCACATTTGGCTTAAAACAAGGTATTTATTTAAATCAATTTTAAAAGAAATTTCAGTTGGAAAAAAACCCCAATGTAATGGAAAAATAGTTAAACATTTGATAAAAGCTATAATTTAAGATTGACACTTAAATGAATTTGTGGAAAAAGCAAACTAATTAAATCAAATGCAAAAATACTTGCTGGAAAAAAATGCATACAAAAACAATTGATCAGCATGCATATTTCTCTCCCCAAAACAAAAATACAAAATAAATCTGGCTATCATCCTCCCAATCAGGTGTGGCTTGGCACCTGATAGTTGAAACATGATTTTTTGCATAAACAGGAAGGTTTAAAGCTCTAAACACCTGTATCCAAAATGTTTTAAGTATGAAATTTGCAAGATATTATCTTTTTAAGTCGGAGTGATTTATATGTTTTTTTTATAAGTGACAGTTCAGGCCGCTTGCTTTATTACTTGTTCATCAGTGCCAAATTGTAGGTCATAATTTCTCAACCTGAACAGGGTAATTATGATTATGTTGTAGTATATTTTGCTTCTTTTGTTTCTTTAACATCTTAACAGTACAAGAAATGGCTTCAGATTCTCTCTTTTGCACCCATATTGCTATATTTAGGTTGTAGTCATTCTTCATATAAGACAAGATAATCATAACTTTTCCAAATGTTAAAAGATTGTTTTCTGCAGTGTCATAGGGGTTGTCCGGTTGCAGACATCAGCCTGCAGATACCAGGGGTTCATAATGTCCTTAACTCGTTAGCTGTGAGTAACTTACTTATCTAGTTTGTGAACATTTCTTCTTATAAAATAGCTTGCAGCATCTCAAGGTTTGTGATTATGTGAAATTATGAGCTCGTTTGGGGTGTACTAAAATAGTACACTTATTATCTTTATCTTTTTTGGGCCACATACCTCTCTACTTTTTTGCACATTTTTTTGTTAAAAGTCAAAAAGTGTATTTATTTAGATCATCCCGAACAACCCCTATATCTATTCAGTAAGAACCCTACTCCCTCTTATTTCTTCTCACTTTGAAACTATGACTAATTATGGTTAACATGTTTTAATATAATTGATTCCTCATATTTCTTTCAGCTGTTTGGTGGATTCATTTTTTTGGTCACTTTGCTCTTCATAATCTGCAGGTTATCACCACGGTAACCGCTATATTTAGGAACCAAATGCATATTTATGAATCAGTTGATTTGATGCGGTTACACTTAAATAATTTCAAAGGTGTATCTAGACGTTTTGAGATGATTGGTAGAGTTCGTGGATGCCATATTTGTGATGACTATGCTCATCATCCAACGGAAGTTCGTGCAGTTCTTCAAGCAGCTCGGCAAAGGTTTCAATACGAGGATCTATTGGTAGTATTTCAGCCTCATACCTACAGGTACCCACATCCACATGTATGAAATGGAAATCATGCAGATATTCTTTAAGCAATTTATACTCTAATAGATTGACATTTACTTTGTGGTGGGCAACTACAATTGTTTGGTGACATTTGCAGTCGTCTAGCAGCACTAAAGAATGAATTTGCGAATGCATTCAGTGATGCAGATATAGTTGTTGTTACTGAGGTATGAGTACATCTTTCATCAATCTTCCTTTTTGTTTCCAACATTTGGAGCCACTAATGGATTAATTTATGATGTCAGATTTATGGTGCCAGAGAAACAAATCTTTGGAAAATTAGTGGAAGGGATCTAGCTACTTCTATAATTGGCCCTTCATCTGAATACATCCCTTCTCTGGTAGAACGATATTCGGGTTCTAAATTTCTGCATATGATATTTTTTTCTATTCATTTCCTCCTTTCTCTTTACCTTTTTTTTTCCTACCTTTTCCTGGGATATGAAAATTAGTGGTTTATCCACAATGTGCACAATCCACTCTGGAAGTTGTTCGTGGTTTTTAAAACTGGAAATTGAAACAGAAGATAGTGGATAAGGAAATTGATGCTAGAAAACATTTTGTGGTCAAAGACAAAACTTGATGCTTTTTTTAGGTTGGAAATATATATATATATATATATCAAAAGACATGCATACGGATCCACTTGGATGGAATATTGATTATCTTTTTCACTTTTGGTACCATGCAAATCCGTACATGAAATTCTCAGATCTATATTTTCTTCTTTTTATTTGTTTTTCTGGTTTAAGAAACCTACCACTCCATTTGATTGCTGGGAATTTGTAGGAAAAGGAGAAGAAATTTGGAAAATTTTAAAACCCAGCCCCTTTTCCAACTTGTAAGAATCCTAGTTTTTCATTTCTGTTATGTTATTGTCTTCTTAATGAAGTAGAACATAAAGGGAAACCTTGTGAGATATCATTTTCGATGCATGAAATTAAGATGTAGCAAGAGAAAATTATCTCTCTGGTCAGGAAAGCGCAAAGAAGCATGTTTTTAGATGATTTTAGGAATCAAATTTTCTCATTGAAAGATCTAGGATGTAGCTGAAAGCTTCTTTTGCTTCATTAAGGTGTTTTCAAGATGCTTCTAAGTTAGCATTACCTTGTGCTGATTTCATGTCAATTTTGGGAACTGAATATTCAACATATGTGTTTCTCTGAAGAAAGGTTTTCGGTGATAGGGTTTCCCTATTTAAGTGGAATAGTTGGGTTTCCAATATGTTTGTAATGTTGGTTTCATAAATTGAATGTAAGGGATCTGCTATTTCAAAAAAGGAAAGTTTTCGTTATTATTATCATCATCATCGCACATAACATGATTGGCCGTGCATCTTTCTCGTTTTAGGTTATTGTTAGTCTCTTAAGTATCTCTGGTGGTTTATTAGGGGGATGTGGTAGATAAATTGGCACGGTACATATCAAAGGACCCTGATCGCGCAACTGCCATCTTAACACTTGGAGCAGGTATAAATCTTTGTATAAGTCTACCTTCACATACTAAATCACCCAAAAGTTTCAAGAATATATGTAAACACAATGAGCTCACCTCTTGTGAAAATGATGACGATACAATGGAATGAGGATATCTTTGGTGATTTATCATGTTGACATTTACATTCTTTGATATCTTTTTATGGTTTAATTTTCTGTATGTATTCCTATCTTTCTGTGTTCATTGTGTAAATTATCATTAGCTTAGTCTTATTGAGGGTATTTAAGTCGATGTCCCAAAATATTCTTAATTTAAATAATCAAAGGAGCCAAGCTAACCATAGGGTTTAAACTCTTATTCTTCTAATCTCTTTTCACTCTACTTTAACATCTGTATTAATATATTGAAAAAGTATGTCATAAATAGTTTTAAATGTAATAGTTTAATTTATTTTATTTTACGATTTTGATAAGTAAATGTGATTGTTTAATTTATCAGGCAATATTACTACTGTGGGCCATACACTGCTCCGGATACTGCAACAAAGGTTACAGAGTTAATTTGTAGCTCATATCCCTGCTGCTGCTTCTGATTAACTCATGAACACAATTTTTCTCAATTTGGAGCTCTAGCAGAAACAGATGATATTACAGAAATAGGGCATCAGACCCAATATTTCCAAGCTGCAGATATAAATTAGTTTTCAACTTATTCAGAAATTCAAATTATACGACTGACAGCCATTTGCCTTCAAAATAGTGGTGACAGCAAGGGGAAGTTGGCTCATCTAGTCAGGCTCTATAGGGCAATGGCAAATTGGCAATAGTGACTACTGTCGGATTCATTGCTGCCTACACTGAAAGATGTGGTGCTTACAAACTTTTTTGGTAGAGAGAGTTGCATAGATGGGCTTCATTCACATAGCAAGAAAGTTCACAAACTGTCCAATAAAGGTGTATTCTTTCAGTGCAACTGTATATAACCTTTGACAACTATATGTTCTTTTGCAAGTGTTGTTTTGTGGTAGCATGTTTTTCTCTACATACATTCCCTCATTTTGAGATTTCTAGCACGTTTAGACTGATGCCATTTCGTGTTAAGGGGATTTTTGTTTCTTCTTGTAAGAGAGAACATATACTTTCAATATATATATAATTTTGTCAAAATTGTAGTCCTGTTATAGAGATGAAAATGTACATCAACTAGGACACTCATCTATTACCCCCATCGACAAAAGAAGCCAATTGGGAGGTCTGCATTCCCAAGTATGAGTACGACTTCGGTAACACATGATGAATCAAGCAATGCACAACTCCATCTGCACTGTAACAAAATGCAAATCACATTGATTGAAACTATGTCAAATATGTATTATATCATCAATAATCCTTCAGCCTCAGCGATCATCCTATCACTCCTTCCTGTTAATTATGTTCACCATTTGTTTTAGGGTGCAAACGAGTTGAGCTGAGCTTTGTTAAGCTCGAGCTTGGCTCATTTACTTATCAAGCTCGTTTATTGAGTTGGAGCTCAACTCGATAAGGAACTGAGCTCGAACTCGGTTCGGTTCGTTAATATTAATGAAACTCGAGCTCGGCTCGGCTCGATAATTTTTTTTAATATTATTTATATTATTTAATATTTAAATAATATATTTATTATATAATTTAAATAAAGATAAACGAACCGAACTTGACTCGAGCTCGGCTCGTTTACTAAATGAGCCTAATATTTGAGCTCGACCTCGGTTCGTTTACTAAACGAACTGAGCCGAGCCATGCCCTTAACGAGCTGAACTGAGTTTGTTCATAAACAACTTAGTTCATTTGCAGCCCTAATGTCTTGTTGGCATCCCGTTCTAGCACAATGTAACTCAACCCAATTCTTTAGCAGAGCAAGCTCTCCCTCGCGGCCAGAACTTCAATAAGAGGATCATGAATTGTGTGAATATGAAACTCCCCCTTCAAAATCATGGCTGACCTTTGCAGACACAGGCAGCTTAAATGAAGCCCAACACCCAAAATCTAAACAGCCACCAGCATGCATTCGATCATGACACTACAGATGATATGCACTGTTTAATTAATAGGGCTGAATTCTTTTATGCCAACTTCTACAACTTTTATGCAAGGGTTTCTGTCTCACCTTCCAGATGGTACTTTTCCCTCAGTCAAATCTGAATCGGAAGACCAGGGTTAGAAACTCGGGCCCTAGTGGAGAGGATTTGTTCCATTCTGTCGTGTTGTGTCACTTCAAGGAATTGACATGCTCGAATGCACAAAAACTCACTCCCAACAACTTTCTCAAAATGTTGTCTCGCACAGATCCAAATCATTTCATATTCATCCATAACAAGATGCCAAAATTAAAAGCATAATGGTCCAAGATAGTAAAATCTGTTAGACAGATTCATTCAAGAGAGCCCAAATATCTTGTGATTTTGGAGAAGGCTCAGAAAGACATGACGGTATCGAGAGAACACAAAGAAAATAAGTTCCACAACAATGAGAGTCTAGCATCAAAAAAAAAGAATCCAAAACTGACTGAAAAAAACTAGTTTCTCTTGTTGAAAATATCTTGTTGACAATATAGCACTCTCACTAGGATATAAAGCCCGTGAAGTGGATGTAAAAGTGTTGTCTTGTTGAAAATGTCATGTTGCACTACATCTACAGCACAAAACCAATATGATATATATAGCCCATCAAGTTAATGTGAAGGCATCTAGCTAGACTTGATGCAGCAACATTAACAACAAGATGAAGCATGGACATCGTTGAACTACAAGACCATTAATTTATCTTAAACCACAAGGATCATCACAAAATTACAAAATTATGCTGCATCAATATACAAGGTTTCAACAAAGTCATGCTCTGCCAGTGAAAGTGATTTTATGGGTAACAATCCCACAACTTTTCTCAACTATCTCCCACTCATGCAATAGTTAAAAATCAAACAGATCATCAAAGCTAAGATAGAAACTGCTCAGTGTGAATAGAAATTTTAACCTTCTAAGCTAAACAGTTGGTTGCCAACACTCTCTATATGTACAAAGAATAAATTGATGAAATTGACTACTCGGACATGATATACAGTTAACTTGTCATAAACTAGGTTTAAAAGTGCATAAATGAATATGAACCTATCAAAACAATTCAACTTCAAAGTAAACCTTATGTGTAGCAAAATTCCACCGAGGCTTGCAAATTGCTTTTGATCAAGGAATTGAAATTCCAACCCAAGTACAATATTGAAATTTATTTCAAGAATAAATCTTCAAGGCCATAAAAATATTTTACCTCCTCAGCAAGATATGGCTTTCAATCCTGAACAATACTTTTAACATCCATGGCCTCAAATGTGACTAATCATCAAGTTGTAGAACTAATTTCAATATCTATTACATGTCAAAAGAAGTCTAATTTCTATGCATCAAGACATCCACCCAAAGAACAAAATCCATTTTAGTTATGGAAGGCAATTTATTAAAGATGTAACGCAATCTTAAAGTCACCTTTGAAAGCATAGAACCCAGAGTTATTGTTACCCATTATCAACATCATCTTGATGGATTTTAAGAATCAATGGACATACACATGAACAACTAAGTTGGAGACGAAAAGTATGCCTTTTGCTAATCATAACTGCTATCGAATCATAAATTACAATTGAGCTGATACAAAGTCACAAACTGCAAACATCACTTCTAATTGCAAACACTACTAGAATTCAACTTATCAAATAAAAACAGTAGAACCAACAAAACAAGAAAAGACGAACCTTACCTCCTCCTTCCCACTGTACATAGCTTTAAATCTCCCCTGAAAAAAGCTACTACTAAAAACACAAGCCAAATATTTGTGCTCCAAAATCACAACCTAAAAAATCCACAAATTCAATTCAACGCAACAAAATTCAGAATGGGCTCAATTTTCTACCCTCCAAAGAAAGAGAAGAAGCCCCGCTTTTTCGGCTCCTCTTCCACCATCACTGCCTGCATGCTATCCTGCTCAACTAACCTCCATGCTGCCTGCTCAAATGCCAAACCGGCCAACGTAGGCGGCTTATTTAGCACAAGTGGAAACCCTCGATTGGTACTCCGAATCACCTCAGAATCCTCAGGAATTACCCCCAACAAGGCCAATCCCAGCATTTCCTGAACATCAAGCACTGACATCATATCTTCACCTCTGATCAAATCTGTCCGAACCCTGTTCACAATCATTTTAATATCCTTAATTCCATCACATTCAAGCAAACCCGTGACCCTATCGGCATCGCGCAAGCTCGTGATGTCGGGTGTGGTAACCAAAACCGCCTCATTGGCCGGAGTAATGGCAGTAATGAAGCCAGCATCAATGCCAGCGGGACAATCAATGAGTATAAAGTCAGGGCAACCTTCTTGACGATCTTTGAGAGCATCAACGAGCCAAACTAGGGCTTTGCCGCCGAAGCCAATAGGGAGTTTGGACCTGGGTTTGGAAATGCAGAGCAATTCGAAGTTGGACCAGCGTTTGTCGCGGACTAGGGCTTGATCGAGCCTGCAATCCCCATTGAGGACCTCGATGACGGTGTAATTGACTCGGTTTTCGAGGCCGAGGAGGAGATCGAGGTTGCGGAGGCCGACGTCGGCGTCGATGGCGACGACGGAGAAGCCGTGGCGGGCGAGGGAGAGGCCGACATTGGCGGTGGTGGTGGTCTTGCCGACGCCGCCCTTGCCGGAGGTGATGACGACGACTCTTGGGGTTTCTCCGGCTAATTGGGGCTTACGGTTGTATTGGAGGACTGATCTAGTGCTGCTTTTGTTGCGGGAGGAAGGTTTGGTCCTCTGATAATGATATGGTTTTGGGGTTTTGGGGGGCTTTAGGGGAGAGTAGAGAAAATAGGGTTTAGGGTTAGTGAGTTGTTGTAAGGAGGATATCATTGCTGTTTGTTTGTAAACAAAGAGAGACTAGGGCTAGAGCAAGAACATGGTCTGCGGACACAAGTCATGCCATGTGAGGACTGTGAGTGCTCTTTGGGAGTGAGAGAGGGGGCTGGGACCAGCTGATTCTCGGGATATATTGGAACTGTTTGGTACAGTTTAATTTCAATTTATTTTAGCTTTTAGTTTAATTTAAACTATTTTGATATGTTTAGTTTAGTTTAATAATACACTTTATACCTTTTTGTAAGTCAAAAATTAACTTATTCTTTGAGTGGGGCAGGAGAAGCTTAATTTATAAGTCAGAAATCAGCTTATGTTCATAGTTATAAGTTATAAGCTGTTAAAGTATAAGTTATAAACATTTTCCCACAACTCTATCAAACAGGGCTATTATGGCGTACACATGCGATTATCACAAATATTAGTATTTAATATTATGAAAGTTATAATAATAAAAAAAAAGGCAAATTACATATACCTCTTTGATGTTTAATAAAATTACAGATATTTCTTGAAATTTGAGAAATTACATATATTTTTTGAAAGTACTATTTGCATAGTAAATTAGGGGATAAATTGTTATGAAAATATAAATCTCAGTGGACAATTTGTTATGAAAATATAAACCTTAAAGGGTATCTGTAATTTCCGAAACTTTAAGAAAATATTTATAATTTAACTAAATCTCGAGGAGATATATATAATTTGACCTAAAAAAAATTGCTTTTATTACTTTTGTTTGCTAGTTTTTAGTGTTAATTTATAATGGCCTAAATACTTATGGTGAAACTAGTTTCTTTATGGTTGTTTAAATTCTAGAACAGTTTGTCACTATTATAAAAATACATGTTGCTATTGTGAAACTAATATGGTGTTATATTTATATTTTTATGAAAATAAAGTATTATATATATATATATTTTTGTTATTTAATTATATAAATCCGTGGTCCTAAACCGATCCAATCCGTATTTAAATGGATTGGTTCGGATTGGTTCCACGATTTAAACGGATTGGATTGGTTCTAATTTTTCAGGATCCGTAGATAACGGATTGGTCCTGGTTTTACTCCAATCCGGTCCAATCCGGACCATGCTCACCCCTAATTTTCCCACAACTCTATCAAACAGGGCTATTATGGCGTACACATGCGATTATCACAAATATTAGTATTTAATATTATGAAAGTTATAATAAAAAAAAAAAAAGGCAAATTACATATACCTCTTTGATGTTTAATAAAATTACAGATATTTCTTGAAATTTGAGAAATTACATATATTTTTTTAAAGTACTATTTGCATAGTAAATTAGGGGATAAATTGTTATGAAAATATAAATCTCAGTGGACAATTTGTTATGAAAATATAAACCTCAAAGGGTATCTGTAATTTCCGAAACTTCAAAAAAATATTTATAATTTAACTAAATCTCGAGAAGGTATATATAATTTGACCTAAAAAACATATCTTCACCTCTGATCAAATCTGTCCGAACCCTGTTCACAATCATTTTAATATCCTTAATTCCAATTATTTTTTTTTTTTTTTTTTTTTTTTTTTTTTTCAGATTTAGGAAAGTTGTTTTAATTTATAGGGTCGACATAAATTAACATTTTTAGTTTGATATATTAATAGATTGACTTGGAGATTTATAATTTTAACTCAGTCGAACTTAGGTCAAGTTTGGCAACTCTTAAAAAATTCAAAAAGTCAAAAAGTCATTATCCTATTTAATTCACATCATCTTATTTAAGTTACATCACCTCTCTAACACATCATTTCAAACCCAACTCAAACCCAATCCATATTTCATAAAAAGTCAAAAAGTACACTTATTTAGTCTTCCCAAACTTGGCCTTAGTATCACCGGGCTTTGGTACATAAAAGTCCCTTGTTATCTACGGCTTGCCCGGCTGATGAATATCCATCCCTACTTATAACTAAACATCAAATGAGATATAACCAAATAATTTTTGAATCATAATCAAAATTTTATTACAAACAACATCACAATGTGTCATAACTAAAGAACATAGTAGGTCATATAACCATTGACTCAAAGGTCGTAACTAAATGTGCAACGAAAAAATGAAAAATTATGAGGTATAGCTGGGTTTGTTTTATCTTAAGTTGTCATCTCAATTTAATAAAGCGTTTGGCTTAGTAGGCCCATTTTAAGACCGGTTTAGATAATTTGAACTATTCACTTTTTAAAACTCGTTGAGAATACTATTAGTGCAAAAAATGAAGATGATTGGATATTGATAGCTATATGTCTGAATCATATTTGTTTTAAAAAAATAGACGACAAATATAATTTTAAAATTAACCATCAATTTCTTGTAATATAAATTTGATTACAAAATAAAACTATCGATATTCGAGCATCTTGATTTTTTATATAAATATTTTACTCGACGAGACCTAAAAAATGAACGGTTCAAATCGGTCTCAAAATGGGCCAATTAAACTCAAATGCTCTATCAAGTTGCGATGGCCAACTTGAGAGAAGTCAAACCTAATCTATTTGCACACCATGCAAATTTTCAATACACACCACAAATAGTGTTCAGACATAAATTTTTGAATAAAAATTAAATGTTTAAATATAAATTTATGAATATAAATCAAATGTGTTGATATAAACAATTAAATGGAATGTTTATTTTAGCAATTTATTTTTATTCATAATTTATGATGTGCATTAAGAATTTATAGCAAATAAAATTTTCCAAAATTATGTGGTGTAAATTACGGGTAAATTACTCTTTGCCCCTTAAATTTTGTTTTATTTTATTTTTTTCTCTTTTCTGGAGCATTCCATTCTCATGTTTCTAATTTTTTTCTAAATTATTTCAAAAAAATAATTTATATTTAACATTAGACAATAACACATCAGCAATTAATGGCATAAAATAGTTTATTATATATAATTTACACCTCTGGCACACTCCAACTCTAATATAATATTATATTTTTTATGTCATGTGCTAATTTTGAATAGAAATTAACTTTAGGGATAAATTGAGAAGAATTTAAAATACGAAGGGCTAAAATCGAGGGAAAAATTTTAAAGTCTAAAGTGAAAAATGACCCAACATAAAGGACAAAGTGTAATTTACTCGGTAAATTATATTAACATCTTGCAGTTTAGGAAAAAAAATACAAGAAGTCTTATAATTTTAACATAATTACATATCCATTTCATAAGGTTAAATGGATCAAAATTAATACAAATAGTGTAAAGGCACAACAATAAATAAGAAAAAAAAAATATACATATTAATTTAAAAGAGATGATAATATTATTTTTTATCTATAATCACTAACGAATTATTGATTAAAAGAAATTAAGTATTATGATTTTAAACGTAATCCATTTGGGTTTTTTTTTTTTAGACTAATGAGATTTGATCAACTTAATATTCGTATTATTGTAATTTTGTTTTCATATTTTAAGACTTGAATTGTTGTATTTTTATATTTGTTGATAATTTTGAAATGTCAAAATTTGTTTTATATTGATTTTTGTTATTAAGATTTTATTTATATATTTAAAAACTAATTATAACATGAAAAATTATATTTTTTGGATGCGGGCCAAGGGGGCGCGCCAAAAAAAGAAAAAAAAGAATTGGACTTAAGTATAAAATGAAGCAAACGGGAAGAGTGGACTTGGATAGAAAATGAAGCAAACGAGCAGGATAATCACAATAAATTATTGTGAATAAATAACAAGAAATGTTGTAAAAAATATATGTGACTGTAATAGAACTCATAGGCTTTGTTTGGGAAGTTGATTATTTTAGTAGGCTATTTTAATTTTTGGTTATTTTAACAGGCTAAAATTTTTGTGTTTGGAAAGATCGTTGGATTTTTTTTAGTTGGATATGATATTTATAAGATAAAAAGTGAAATGATTATGGATTTGATTTGACATTTTGTCTTATTAGTTATTTTAGCCTATTCCATATTTTTGTAAATTTTAACCTAAAATAAGTTAAAATAGCCCTGGGCAAACAGGGTCATAATATCAAAAATACAAGTTAGATGGTTTGACCAAATCATGAAATAAGTTTAGTTTCCGCATTAAAATTACAAATTTTATTACTTTCTTTGTTTCAAATAAAAACCATATAAACAAATCAATAACATTCAATACAATGACAAAATTGAGTCACGAATGTATGTGTTAAAATTTTACGGTGTTAATCCTAGGAGGTCTGATATCACCGGTAAGATTTATAAGATCTATATATCTAGACTTTAAACACCATATAAATATGATTAAATTAAATAATTAAAATAAATTTAGATACATACCATTTAATCTTATCATGTGATATTCCTTTTATCCTGAAAAATGGTTTTCACAAGTTTGAAAAATCTTAGCACTGACTCTTTCCTTCCACCTCGTATTCTTTAGGCTGTTTTTAAATGTAAGAGTTTGAGTGGTGAATTATGGCATACGTTAAGTCCTAGGAATGGAAAAAATATTTAATACTCTCGGAGCACTATATGTGCATATTTCAAACTAATCATCAATTAGTTACACTACTAAAAAAAAGGCATATTGCAACGTTTTTTTTTGTGGCGTTTAAGGGAACGCCATTATAGATTCATTAAACACAGCGTTTTGAAAACGTTGTCTTTGATTTCCGTTAAATGACGTCGTATTGAGTCGATTTATTAACACTGTCTTAGACTCCGTCTCTCATTTTCTCTGCCTCTTCTGCAACCCGGAGTTGAAGCTCAAATGCACAGACACTCTGTCTCTCTCTCTCTCTCTTCCAAAACCCTCGATTTGAAGCTCAAACACAGACTCTCTCTCTCGCTCGCTCGCTCAATTGCAGATTTTGCGTTGTATGTTCTTCATCAATGTTGATCGAAGCTCAAACAACCCTCGATTTGAAGCTCAAGCACACAGAACTCAACCGCAGCAGTTTGCTTTAGCTGTTCTTCATCAATCGCAACGATCTCTGTTCTTCATCGATCTCGAGGCTAATCGAGTGAGGACGTGGCACCAGATAGTCCAGAATCCGATCTCTTCGTATATTACTGCAAGCACTGCGAATCTCATGTCCTCATCAATGGTTTGCTTATCTCTCTCTTCGTCTGATTCATCTCAATTCACCTTCACCTACTTCTCTGTTTGAATCTATTTATGTTATTTACTTACCTATATATACACACATTTATATGCAATAGCTTTATTTCCACACACACACAAAAACTAGAAAATATTGGATTATCATCTTTGATTTTGTTATTAGAGTGTTTGTGGTTGTGTTTTTTTTTAAAATTTATTTTGGTTTTCATTTTGGTTTTTAACTTGTTGAGACTGCTAGTGTTTGTGTTTCTGTTTCTGTTCTTCATCAAAATTGATCTGTTCTTCATCAAATCGCAGATCCAAAATCCAAAATCGATTTGTTCTAGTTGATCTCTCTTGCTCTTATCTC
This sequence comes from Camellia sinensis, assembly GCF_004153795.1. Lineage (NCBI taxonomy): Eukaryota > Viridiplantae > Streptophyta > Magnoliopsida > Ericales > Theaceae > Camellia > Camellia sinensis. The sequence continues at coordinate 1,943,708 of NW_021025943.1, read as the reverse complement.
AGGTACATTTTTCATTTTCTATTTTCTCATTGTCAAATGGTAATGGTTGGAAACTGGATTTTAGGATAAATCTCTTTCAATGGGAACATGATGTGTTGAATAATCTTTTGCAGAGTCTGAGTATGAGCTCTATCTTGAGGGGATAGAAGGATTGTTTAATTTGGAAAGGGGAAAACCATGGAATTTTTGAAGGTTACCACAATTTGGGAGACCATCTTCTTTGTTATAGTGTGGACTCTTTGGAATTCAAGAAACAGTGTCACATTCAGAAATTTAGAATTGCGGTGAGATAATGACTCAATGCACTTTTCCTTCAACCTGACATAGCTAGCATAGAAACCTAGCAACTACATGCACTTAAAGAGAAACTAATGATGGAGGATCCATTTATATTTATTCATGTTCCAGGGAGGTGGAGTATTATTTAAAAAATTAGATAAAAGGACAATAGTTCTCTAGAAACCTCAAATATGGTTTTAATTGGGTTGATCTCCATAGACTTTTTTAGTTTATATGCAGAAAGAATGAAATGACAAAAAAAAAAGAAAAAAAACACACAAAAAAAAAGGCACAAAAAACACAAAAAACAAATGAAAGGCCCACTCTATCTTATGTATTTTTGGATCATTGTAAGCTGATTGACAGTCTATTAGGATGAGGCTTACATTTTTGTTGCCTTTATAGAATTGTTGTCCTGAAAAATTTGTCATTCCATTTCGATGTCTCTAATCTTACACCACCCACTTATTCAGGTCATCCAATGTGAGCCATGGTAACACATCAAATAGGAGGACATAAAGAAAACTGTTGCATCCTTTTGATTTTTTCATTCAACCTTTTTTGTCCCTGCTTATGGTGTAATAAGGTATTTTTGAGATATAACTTTCTTCTTCGGCTTTTGTGTTGATTTCATATTGGCTCAATTTTGGCATTGCTTGTATAGTATTTTGATGTTGATGATCACGCATAGTGCATATGGTTGTAGTGAGGTTACATTTAGCTAAGTTACTTCATTTGAGACTAAATTTTGGCATCAATTGCATATTATATTGTATTAAAACATAAAGAATATAATTGAACTTTGACAATATTTGGATGTAGATGGTTGCCTATAGCGCAGTTCAGTTAAGTAAAGTTACATATAGGTTAGTTACTTAAGTTTGACTTTATGTTACATGAACAAGTTGTAAACCTTTTGGACGCAACATCACAAGGGTGGGAGCATGCACACTGCCATTTTGAAACTAGATATGCACTAAAGTCAAAATGCATTGCCAGTAGCAGTGTTAAACAGAGAAGAACAGAATTTTTTTTTATATTGCTTTGCTTCATGTTTACTTGGATATATAGACCCGGTTATTGTAGCATGATGGAGATGAAGTATTGATACATAACCAAAAAATGAAAAAAACCAGGCAAACAGGAAGAACAAAAAATGGTAAAAGCACACACACACAGACCCTTTGCTTGTCAGAGGGTGTAAGATACAAATATGAATGCAACCTGAATTCAGCTGTGTTCTTTTTGCCTAGAATTTGAGAAAAAAATGTATGAAACACATCCGTGTGGCATTAACTAGTATTGATAATACACATCCGTGTATTATGCCAAAGGTTAGGTGTGGACTCAATCTTTACCCTCCCAAACACACATTAATGTGTACTAAGTGGGCGTTGTTATTCACAGGGCCTATGGTATGGCACATAAAATAGAAATTGCACATAAATGTAACAGGAAATTTCTCAAAAATTTTAGGTTGTATCTATTGCTTGTAAGGTATATAATTCATATTTTCCTTCATGTTCCTTAGAATTATGTGTGACAATGATATGGTATTGAAATGGCATTGTGTGGTTGTATGATTGCTTATATGTTTCTACATCTTGTGATAGGTTGGGGGTGAGAAGATGTATGAAAAAGCAAGAAAATGAGAAAGCATTGGATTTTCACTGAGGTGGATTTCAATTTTCCATTTTGATATCGAGCAAAGTTTAGATGACAGGTTGTCTGAAGCTTAGCTTGTTGCTTCTGTATAACCTATTTATCACATTAATGTTGTCATGTAGTAATTGTGGGTTTTTTATATGGTGGTTCTGCTATCCTGAGATGGATCTTATTTTGAATCATTGCAATTCTTTCTTTCAGTGATAAAAACAAATAAATGTCATGCTAATTGTGCTCAAATAATTTCACATTGGTGATTACCCTTTGAAAATTAGATCAAACGCAGTTTGAAAATGAAATAAATTAATATTCAGGAACTTTTGAGAACCTTTCCCTCATTAGTGGGAAACATAGATATAATTTATGTGTATGGTTTATGCATATTAGGAAAAGTGTCTATATGAACTAACAAAAGACATTGACTGATGAAGTTGATATGTTACATACTATCAAGTAGCAATAATCTTGTTGTTTTTGTAAGTTTGTCTTATTTATTGCAGACAAAATTTGATTTTCCGGGTGACATGCTCAAAGGGGACATTTGTTTGATCTCTTTGTGCAGATCTTGGGAAGGCTTTGAACAGGTAGTGTAAATAGTCAATTCTCATTTATCACAAAAAAAAAAGAAAAAGAAATCAATTCTTATTTTTTGTTCCTGGATGATTTCTTTGGTCATGGTTCTAGCATATCTCTCTCTCTCTCTCTCTCTCTCTCTCTCTCTCTCTCTCTTGTGGCTTATTGTGGTCGTTCCACTGAAAGAACTGACTGTTTCTTTGACTTCTGCCCATCTTAATTGGTTTTCAAACAAAAGTTGGAATGATGTGTCATATTGAGATTTAGTTGTTGGGAAAGTAATTATCCAAAACATTGTATAAACATGAGAGCTGCTGCTTTAGAGTTTTTATTACTCTTTACCCTGTTATGTATAGAATTTGTTTTCCTTTGTTTACAGATGCAAATTCCTCTCAAGATAGAGAATGTCATATTGATTAAAATCTTTGTATTGCATTTATGTAGCTATTTTCTCCAATCTTCACTTCAGTAGAAATAACCATGACTGAATGTTTTTTTCGCAGTTGTGCTGATTTAATGGCTTTGAGAAGAGATTCAATTGGTAAGGCCGTTTCCTTACACTTTAAGATTGAATAGCTGCACTCAAATGTAGCCCCTGTTAGAAAAGTGTCTGATGGGAAAATGAAGATTGGAGGGTTTGTTGAACTCTATAAAACCATCCATTTCAAAGAATTAAGGGGTCAAAATCAAGATGTTTCTATTGGATCAGTAGTGGAAAAAAAAGAAAAGAAAAGAGAGAGATGGTATGAAAACGAATGTACTTTGCTGCATGATTATCAATGAACAACAATTTTATTTGATATATTTCATAAAAAGATACAAATATTTTGGTCAAAATACCTACAACCCAATGAATGGGGTAGGAGGAAAGAGGGAAAAACCTTGTTGGTTCTGGATGGATTTGGACAGGATTTGCAAAAATTTGCAAAAAGAAAGGGAAATAGAAAAAAGAAAAAGAAAAAGAAAAAAAGGGAGGTTATATTTAATTCACATTGTCCTTTCCTTTTCTTTTTCGCTTTTCAAAGTTTTACCTCTTTCCTTAAATTAAGTTCATTATGTAGCAGTAGCTGTCACTAGGTGACATTACCTGTATTTTTCGAAGTTATTCAAAACCCTCATGTAGATATTATGCATCTTAATAAACGTGTTGGCTTATGTGCTACATCATTGCATTAGTTAAACAACTTTTATACTTTCTTATTTTTAGAGGTAACGAACAAGAAAAACATGCAATCCTACCATCTACCATCATTGTTTCTTTTATTTTTCCTTGCTTAGCCTTCCAATCATCTGCATCCATACATGATTGTTTTTTTAGCTGCTTTTGATGATAACTTTTTGTTTTTTACTTCTTTCTCAGTTTTCAACTTTGTGCTTTCCTTGGCTTTGTTGAGAGCTTCAATCAGTTCGTTTAAGCAAGTCTCTTTTGAAGCAGTCTTTGGTATCAAGTTCTCTGCAACATCACAAGGACTCATATCGGTTTTCTGTAATAAACTGTCTCTGTTTTGCAGATAATGACAGTTGTAGTTTGTCATTCAAGAAAGGCTTTTTAATATCTTTATTATGTGATATACTTTGGAAGATCAATGTGATATATTTTGTGTAGTAAAAATCTCATGAAATGTGCAATTAGTTAAATTCTTTGGTTTATACCCTGTTTCCAAAATTGTAGTATGAACTTTGTAGTGCACAATAATATTTATTTTACAGCAACTATATATGGTCACAGAGAATGCCAACTTTGGTATTTTATTTCATATTCTTGCAGCAGCAGTAACACAAAAAATAAAATAAAATAAAATTTGGTATTTTATTCCATATTCTTGCAGCAGCAACAACAGCACAGAAAAAAAAAGAAAAAAGAAGGTATTTTATTTTATATTCTTGTAGCGGCGCATGAGGGGGGGGGAAAGTGGCGTTTTTTGAAAAACGCCACTAAATGACGTCATCGTGACGTCACACGTTAGTTTGTGACGGAAGGGGAGATGGACGTTGAAGATTTTGCGGTGTTTTAAAAAACGCCGTCTAATATTTTTAGCAACGTTTTTCGAACGTTGCAAAGCTATAGCGGCGGCCGTATCAGCAACGAAAATATTAAACGTTGCTTTAAGTTTTTACGGCGTTTTTCAGGATTTTAGCGGCGTTTTTAAAACGCCGCTAAAACTCAGATTTCCCACAGTGTTAGTCCCATGTTGTCCCTCCATTTTCAACATAAATCGTGGGTCCATGTGTCTCTCCACCAATCAAAACTTTATGGAGTATCACGTGTCCATACTCCGGAAATACTGAATAATTACCCATAGGAACGTGTGCTTATAGCAAATCTTTTATTAGAGACCAAGTACGTCTAGATGTTTTTTAAGATATTCCAAACATATTCTTTTTAATAGCATATTTTCCTTTGGTCATTCTTGTCATTTCTCTTAATACCATGTGCCACAAAATAGACTTCACCAATTACGTACGGGTACGAAATATTCTTTCCGTATAATCCTATTGATCAAGTCTGCGCTCCTCCGTACGTCGTCGCTTTACTCCCTGAAAATACAAATGTGAGCTAGCCGGCGGGTGTGTGCCGGATACCTCTCCGATGCCTAAGTCAGCAAAATAGACAAACAGACAAAAAAACTCTGTGAATTCTGGAGTCAAAGTTGTGTGTTACCTCTCCAAAGGTGATGTTGTGAGCGTTTATAGGTTCCGCGTGGCATAATCCTAGTAGGACTCTTACTCCTCCATGTAGAGTCCTCATTGGATTCACACTTCTGAAAGATAATGCTTATCCTTCAACACCCCTCGTCACTGCTTAAACCAAGTGAGATGGTTTTTCCATGGTCGGACTCCAATATGACCGAGGTAAGCATAGCTATGCTAAGCCGCAGATCAGACCGGGATAACTCTACCTCGGTTCCTCCTGTACAAACCACAGCATGATTGGACCGAACTAACAATTAGCATGGTTCCGACCGATCTAATACCACTGCGCTATGACTGGTATAACTTTAAGTATGGCGACCGAGCTAACCGTAGCTCTTTGGGACCGGAATAACTTCAAGCCTCATTTGGACCGGAATAACTTCATGGCCATTTCACTCAGTCCTTCGTACTGTGGCCCATAACGGCCCATTGCCCAGCTCGGCCCAATTTTCTTATAAATTACCCTTTCAATTGCCCCTTAATTCCATCTGCGTAGCATGATTGGGATTATTCGTTTATTAGCCGAGCTAATAATTTTAGCCTGACGACCGAGCTAAATCCTTAAGCCTTTCCAGTTGAGCTAAAACTCTTCAGCTTTTCCAACCGAACTAAATCCATACCGGGCTGCACCTGTTCGGTCAAAACGTCTCTTCAATCACAGCAACTGAATCGCTTCTTATCCCCAATGGACACGTGGCAGACTCTTATTGGCCCAGCACAGCTGTCACGCCGTTCTTCGTACCTCACAACTTTTGAACAGTCCCGCCAAAAAAGCCTTACACAATGTAGAAACCCCTTTTTTCCCGAATCACTTCCTACACTACTCATCTTTTCTTCCTCTTATTCTCTCTCTTGCCTGCGTCTCCATTGTTTTGCATCTGCGAAGCTTGCGTTTGTGGCTGTTTTCTACTTCCCTTTCCTTCTTCTTACCTTGGTGAGTAACACAAATCTGTTCTATTTTTCTGGTTTTTGCACTTTTTTAGTTCATAACACTTGTTTATGTGTTTTTGCAAAACATTTTTTACTTCCATTTTCTGCCTTGTCTTGCATCTTCTGCAAAAACTTAGTAATAGAGCCCCTCTGATTTAAGAAATAACATGAAAAACACTAGTTTTGATCCAAAATCACAATATAATCGAACTAGGAAGTTGTTTGTAGTGGATGTCAGTCTAGCCGGACCAACCAACCGAACTAACTCTTTATTGCTACGTTTGTAGTTCTAACAAGTCAAATCTTGAAAACCTTAACTATAACCGAGCTACATCTAGGGGCTAAACCAGCCTTCCAAGTTCAGACCGAACTAAGAAGGCTGCCCCTTGAGGCTCAGTCGGGCTAACAAACGCCTTGCTGAAACCGAGCTAACAGAACCCTTGCTGAAACCGAGCTAACACCCGTAGTTCCTCACGTAACCGAGATAGGACTTCATTTATGTTACCTTGATTTCTTTTTAGCACGGTCCATCGATCTGTGCATAACCCCTTTCTTTTCTCACTTTGCAGACTTAGGTTGCCAGGCACTCCTTCACACGCTCAACCGAGCTACTCAGCGTCATTTTTTAACCGAGCTAACACAGTTAAATTATACATAAGAGTAAATGGGTAAATATAGGTTTTTAGTAGAAACACCTGGTGGCTTGGCCGAATTCCGAAGGGAGTATAACATTCCTGACGATGTCCATCTCACCCTAGCCGAACAAGATATCACACCATGGGGAAAACCAAGGTTTTGTACCTTTTACCCTCCTGTCCATTATAGAAACCGAACTGAGATTCCCTGTACAGCCTTTACTTTGTGAATTCCTTAGGCAAACTAGGATATGCCCCACCCAACTTTCCACAAATTCATACCGCATAATTAATGGTATAGCCGAACTAAACCGTCGAGCTGGTATTAACCTCGGCTTAGCCGAACTCTTTCACCAATATTCTATAGGCTCAAAAGAAGACGGATGGGTTTATTCTTTAAGAATACGACGCCGGCGTGAGAAAATAATAAAGGACGCACCGGACAAAGACTTAAACGATGACGATTTTTTCTGGGTATCTGGCAATTTTGAAGACCACCAAGCCCAGATTCCAGGCCGCAGTATAAACTGGAAGAAAGGAACCCCTGGTATAATTACCTCAGCTTCTTTGTATGCCTCCCTTTATTTCGGTTTCCTGTTCCTGAACCGAACTGACAGTTGTCTTCTTTATGCAGATTCAGCCCACCTCAAGTCACTGTACAGCTACCCCAATCTGAACACTCTCCGCACCGCACTACAATATCCAGAAAGAAGTTGGGCCAAGCTGCTGAATTTTGAACCGACGTACCGATATAGCAGCCGACGTAAAGCCAGAATAACAGACTTCTTACTGGAAGCCTCTCCCGAACCGGACCCCAACTTGCCACAAATTAACCTGGTTCGTACTACCGAAGAAGAAGAAATGGCGAAGAGGAACAGAGTAAGGGCCCTCTTAACTGAAACAGTGGTGGCCCTTCCATCTCAACAACCCTCTTCATCACGCCCAAGCAAGCGCGCCTGGACTACCCAAATCGAGCAACGCCTTGCTGATGAAGATGAAACCATCCTTCCACCAAGCCCTCCACTGAGCCCTCAGTCGGAGCGTTCTGACCGGGCTAGCTCCTCCAAGTGGGCTTCGAAAATGACTTTCCAGAACCGAGATATCCAGGATACTGACTCGGTGGTCGCTGAGAAGGATCACATGATGGCATTCAACCTTGCCAGGAGTGTTTGCCTTCCAGCAGACATGAAGCATCACAAAAATTTGACCGAGCTAAAGGCCATCCGCTCGGCCACCAAATCCATGGTGCTCGTAAGTAGCTGTTTTTGTTTAATCTTACTGATTTGCACTACTTTTATCTCGGTTTGATTTCAAGTCCCCCTCTTTTTGCAGGCTATGCAGAAAAGTCACATCACTCATAAGCGAGTGCTTGAACTCCGTAAGACTACAAGGCAAGCGCTGACCGAAGTAACAGAAAAAACTGCTGAGCTGGAACAAGCCAGGCAGCAAATAGCCGAGCTAAAATCCGCGAACGGTCATCTGACCGAACTTGTTAGCTCGGCTGAAGCAGAAAAACAAAAGGCTGCAACCGTTATCAAAGATAAATATCTGCGCGAACTTGCTAAACTTGAGGGCAAGAAAAACGCCGAGATAGAGCAGCTGAAGAAGGATGTTGATGACGCCGAGCTCCGGGGTTTCAAGGAGGGGGAGGCGACTTACATTAAACAATGTGAAGCTGCCAAGGATCTCTTCTTCAAGTGCGGTTGGAGGGTGACTGTAGAGCAGTTCGGTCACGGTCCAGAGACCGAGGTCTTCAACGCTCTAGCATACTTCATTTAGAGCTCTATGACGGAATATGCTGCTACCCTTTAGCAACAATTTCTTTAGGATTCAGATGATGAAGAAGACACCGTGCCCAAAGATACCCCGGCTGTCAGTGATCTCGTCGATCAGTCAGTTCGGTCGGAGCTAATGGTGGAAGATCTGACCAACGAGCTGCCTACTGAAACCGTTCTTCCAACCGAGACCGTGCTACCGAGTGAAACCGGGCTCCGAGTTGATATTGATGCCGACCTTGATGATCTGTTTAACTGACGTTGTATGTTTCTCCTTTTTGTTTTTTTTTCTTTTCTTTGCTGTTGGAAACAAATTGTAACCGGGCTGAGGCCCCACCCTTTGTACTTGTTTTGAATTTTTAATGAAGTCTGCTTTTTTGTTCGAGTCTTATTTCGGTTGATCTTCATGCTTGTACTTTACTTTCTAACCGAAGTCTTGGATGAGGTACAACATTCACTTGCCAAGATACTTATTTTGGTCTTGATCTTGCAATCTAATTATAGCTACCAACCACTCTTCAGCCGAGATACCTACCTCGGCTGAAGAGTACTAACAACATTCCTTATCCACTATCTTCTATACGAGCAAGAAATAATTCTTCTCGTATGATCCTGTTGATCAAGTTTGCACTCCTTCAAACAATGTTGCTTTGCCACCTGAAAACACAAACGTGAGCTAACCGGCGAGGGTGTGCCGGAAACCCCTCCGATGCCTAAGTCAGCAATTAGATAATAGACAATAGCTCTGTGTATTCTAGAGGAAGAATTGGGATACCTGTCCATAGGTCTGATCATGAGCTTTTATAGACTCTGTTTGGCACAATCCTAGTAGGATTCCAACTCTCCCTATAAGAGTCCTCTTAGGAATCACACACCCTACTCACTACCAACCAAGTGAGATGGTTTTGCATAATCCTAGTAGGACTCTACTCTCCTTAGCAGAGTCCTCCTAGGAGTCACACTCCTACTTACTACCAACCAAGTGAGATAGTTTACATAATCCCAGTAGGACTCTAACTCTCCTTAGCAAAGTCCTACTAGGAGTCTCATCACTGCAAACCAAGTGAGATGGCTGAACCCTTTACCTCGGTTATACATTTATGACCGAACTGCCTTATCTTGGTCCCCTGCCATTCGGGCTGTGTGATCAAAAGCCGATCTATCGAATGCCACCCTACCGAGCTATACACAGCTCGACCCTCGCTATTAATGTTACCTCGGTTTTGTCTATTTAGACCGAGGTAACTGCAGCAGTCTCCTACCGAACTAATAAGGATGAGGTCCAACTTGCGAAGCCCAAACACCTCGGCCCATAGTTCGGCCAAATTTTGAAATATGAGATGTCTTCTTGGCCTAAGACCGAGCTATACCAGCCCTTATCTCGGCCCATTGCGCGGCCCAACTTCCAAAGACGACTTTTCCTAGGTCGGCCCAATTTGTTTACAAATTGCCCTCTCAATTGCTCCTTAATTCCATCTGCGTAGCATGATTGGGATTATTTTTCCTCCAGCCAAGCTAAGAATGCCCTACTCTACCGAGCTAAAAAGTTTGTTCGGCCCCCAATAAACCTTGTCAGTTGCTTAACATGCTCTTCCACTAATCTGGTACGACGTTATTCCCAGGATACATGGCGTGCCCCCAATATCCTTGTTCTCTTGTTACCACCATCATACCAAAAATTTAAATAGCCTTGTTTTTTTTCCTTCAACGTATATATCCTTCAAGTTTGCAATTGTATGGCCAGTCGTTCTTTCTGTGTCTCGCTGAGTAGACTAACTCGGTTTATACTAACCCTGCCAATCTGCTTTGGCCGAGATAACCATCTCGGTCCAAGAATTCAAAAATTTGTTGGTCAAACCTGCCAACCTGCTTTGGCCGAGGTAACCATCATCCTGGCCAAAGAGTTCAAAATTTGTTGGTCAAACCTGCCAACCTGCTTTGGCCGAGATAACCATCATCCCGGCCAAAGAGTTCCAAAAAATTTTGTTGGTCATACCTGCCAACCTGCTTTGGCCGAGGTATCCATCATCCCGGTCAAAGAGTTCAAAAGTTTTGTTGGTCAAACATGCCAACCTACTTTAGCTGAGGTAACTATTATCCCGGCCAAAGAGTTCAAAAATTTGTTGGTCAAATCTGCTAACTTCCAGCAGCCTAGATCCTCATCTCGGCTTAGAAGAGCTAAATGTTGGTTATTCCTGCCAACCTTCTTCAGCGCGGATCCTTATCTCGGCTTGAAGAAGAGCTAAATGCTTGGCCATTCTTGCCAAACTTCTTGATTGCCCCCCAGTCGGGTAAAGACTTGTTGGTCAAACCTGCCAACTTCCTGCAGCCTAGATCCTTATCACGGCTTAGGAGAAGTGTTGGTTTTTCCAGCCAACCTCTTCAGCCTAGATCCTAATCCTAGCTGAAGAGAGCTCAAAGTTGGTTATTCCGGCCAACTCTGAGCGAAGTGTTTGGTTTTTCCAGCCAAACGTCCTACAGCCTGGATCCTTATCCTCGGTTTAGGAGAAGTGTTGGTTTTTCCAGCCAACCTCTTCTATTGCCCCCCAGTCGGGCAAAGACTTTTCAGAAAGAGTTGGTCAAACCTACCAACCCACTTTGCCCCTAGTTGGGCAAAGATTTTTGCGTGGTCAATCCTACTTGTCAACCGTGTTAACTCTGGCTAAAAAGCTTTTTGTCTAGTATCACTGTTGCGCTGGACTTTGCCTTGGTGCGCGCCCTATCTTCCTCTACCCAGATGTGTTGGTGCACTCTCTCTATTAGGGCTTCCATAGTAAGGAGCGACATCATTGTCATTGAATCCCTCAACTTAGTTCACGATATTCTGCTTCAGTCAATTTTACACCATTAAATAGATACTGCTCGTCTTCTATATCATCCCTAAGCTCCTTCAGTTTCTTCAAATACTCTTCCCTTGAAACTTTCCTTATAGCTCCAATGCCATCTTTCTCCAAAGCATTAGATCTCTGAACAGCTTCTTCTTCCTCCCTCTGTGTTAATTTTGGCTCAGCTAGCTTCCTTCTTGCTGCTATATCTCGCTCTTTGGTCACGCAATTATTCTTCCTCCGACTCAGAACCATCATCATCATCCTGAGAAGTTCGTCTTTTAACTCGTCTTTCTTCTTCACTGCTCTTTTTTTTTTTTTCGAATCTTTCTTCTATGTCTTCGTCTTCTTTGACTTTCTCTGCTTTGAATCCTCCTCCTCTGTCTCCGACTTCTTTTTTCTCCCCTTTGTCTTTTATCTGGCTCTTCATAGACTCTATGTCAGTCGTCATTCTTCCTATTACTTCGTCTTGCTTCCTTACGCGATCTTCGAGAACCTGAGGATCCATCTTCTGCTTCTGTCTATCAGGGCTTTGAGAGCGGTGTGGACTTGAGCCCTGTCTTTCTCTTGCTTCTCTTCGCGGATTCCTTCACTGGGGATCTAATTCTGCCATGGGTGGGATAGAAGGTAAACCTTTGCGCCTCCCACCCCCTTCCGGTGTTTGCCCATTAATAGTAGATTGCAGCAAGTCTTCATGGTGCGCCATTGCTTTCAACTAGAGGGGAAAACTTAATCAAGAGGTTTTGCTCTTTATGAAATTCCCACAGACGGCGCCAATTGCACGGGCAAGAAATAATTCTTCTCGTATTATCCTGTTGATCAAGTTTGCACTCCTTCGAACAATGTTGCTTTGCCACCTGAAAACACAAACGTGAGCTAACCGGCGGGTGTGTGCCAGAAACTCCTCCGATGCCTAAGTCAGCAATTAGATAATAGATAATAGCTCTGTGTATTCTAGAGTAAGAATTGGGATACCTGTCCATAGGTCTGATCATGAGCTTTTATAGACTCCACTTGGCACAATCCTAGTAGGATTCCAACTCTCCCTATGAGAGTCCTCTTAGGAATCACACACCCTACTCACTACCAACCAAGTGAGATGGTTTTGCATAATCCTAGTAGGACTCTACTTTCCTTAGCAGAGTCCTCCTAAGAGTCACACTTGTACTCACTGCTAACCAAGTGAGATAGTTTACACAATCCCAGTAGGACTCTAACTCTCCTTAGCAGAGTCCTACTAGGAGTTTCATCACTGCAAACCAAGTGAGATGGCTGAACCCTTTACCTCGGTTATACATTTCTGACCGAACTGCCTTATCTTGGTCCCCTGCCATTCAGACCGTGTGATTGAAAGCCGATCTATCGAATGCCACCCTACCGAGCTATACACAGCTCTGCCCTCGCTATTGATGTTACCTCGGTTTTGTTTGTTTAGACTGAGGTAACTGCAGCAGTCTCCGACCGAACTAATAAGGACGAGGTCCAACTTGCAAAGCCCAAACACCTCGGCCCATAGTTCGGCCTAAATCCGAAATATGAGATGTCTTCTTGGCCTAAGACCGAGCTATACCAGCCCTTATCTCGACCCATTGCGCGGCCCAACTTCCAAAGAAGACTTTTTCTAGCTCGGCCCAATTTGTTTACAAATCACCCTCTCAAATTATATGATGTCACGTAGACCAAGGTGAGCCCATTTAACCTTCACAATTGGATATGTAAATTTCTTTACTTTGATAATAGTGGGAAAGCTAGATTGTGCTCAACATTTCATACAACATGTAACACTTATGTCCTTTGAGTTTTTGAAAATATATTAAATATTGTTAATTGTGTTATTAGCGTCATTAGGATTGATACATCAATGTTTTAGATTGTTAAAATCTGATATAAATTTGTTAGGATTGTTCTTTTGCACTTGGAGTTGTCTGAAAGTATTTTAAAAATCCAGAAACTCTATTATGGGTGTTGACACCAACTCCAGGAGGGTCAATACTAGCTCTCCTTTCTTTTCTTCATTTTGGTTTTGTTTTCTTAGGTCAACACCACCTGATCTTTTTATTCTTGTTTCGTTGCTTCTTTTTGGGGTCGACAACAGGGCCTTTGGGTGTCGACACCTTGTCTGGTGCAAAATTAAACAAAGCACACTGTTTCCTGGGGTCGACACCACTCCTCTAGGAGTCGACCCCTGCCAAAAACCCAGAATTTCTATTTCAGTGGTTGGGTCTTTTTCTTTTGGACTTTTTGACTTTTCCTTGGTTGATTTTAGGACTTCTACCTCACTTTCTATAAATAGAACCTCATGCACTCTCCCTTTTTTCACTTTACTCTCTTTTCTCTCTCTTTTTCCTCTCTAAACCATGAAACCTCAATCTCTCTCTAAACTTAGCTTTTTCCTTTCAAGCTTAAAATCTACTCACTTTGGGTCATCTTTTTGTTAGCTCTTTTGGGATAAAGTGTAGAGCTTGTCAAGAGCTTCCTTCTAATCTGAACAATTCATCATTCTGTTGCGGTCAACTTTTGGGATTTTTTTTCTTCATCTTCCTTTTTCCTTTGATGTAGGGATCTTCTTGATGACTTGTATTCTATTTAGCTTGCTTATATGTTATTTTGATGACTTGGAGTTTGAAAAAGCTAGGGTTTTGGTAAATCTATTTGTTAGGAAAAATGCTAAGAATCCCAAATATTTTACCAACATTTTTACCAAATGTCTCACATGGGTGTGGAACCCACACCATTTGGGTCCCATATGGGTCCCACACACATGTGAGACATTTGGTAAAAATGTTGGTAAAACATCAAGGGTCCTTAGCATTACTCATTTGTTAGCGCATAAAAAGGAGATCACTTATGAGCTTTGCTTGTTGTTCAACTTAAACCTCACTTGTTGCTTTGTGAGATGGTTTTGAGAAGAAAATTGAGTTTGGAGATAAAGTTCTATTCTTTTTATAAAAACCTTTGAGAAGTGGTAGTTGTGGAAAACTATGACGATTTTGGAAAACTTGATATTGTGTTGGATTAAATTATAGTTGTTATATTTTAATTTTGTATTAGAGATAATTGTTTGGGCTATCGGTGGAGGATAACATTGCCGTGTGATAGAAAGTGCATGTGATTTAGGCAATTGAATTGTTCACAAATCACGCATCCCATTTATCATAATTTGTGAACCTTATGCTTAGTACTTTGGTAATGTGTTATGTTGGGAACACTTACATTGTTTTTGAGAAAAAGAGGTAAATGTTGTGGTGAATCCGTGTAGGGGGTGTGGTTGTAGATAATTAATTTGGTTATAGGTCCATGGTGAAAGTCCGAAAACCCGCGCGGCTAGGTGCTAATTCCTTCCGGTTAGGAGTCGGTAAAGTGGCTTTTGGTAGTGCTTTTATAGCCTACTTGTAGACACTAGCCTGAGGATTTACAATACTGTATTTACTGTCCTAATTTCTATTTGAAGAAAAGTATTGGAAATGTGATTTTTGAAGTCTTTCATGCATTGTTTCAAAAAGGATAAAACTCGTATTTTAGCATAGCATTTCATATGCATGGCATCATATGACATTGTTAAACATTATACACTTTATTGAGATATCTTTACTAGGCTTTTGCTGACTCTACGTGGTTTGAGGTGTTGATGGCGTGCCTTCGCTAAGATGATTAGTTTAAGAGGATCTTGGAGCTAAAGGCTCGCTTTAGTTTTTCTTTTCTTTTGTATAACCTTGGGCATTGTTGTATTGGGCTTTTGACTTACTTTTGTTATAACCAAGCAATGTCTTGGAAACTTGTAGCTTTTAAGGCATAAACTTGTATTTATTTGATGTTGTTTGTTATAGGTCACTTGCTATAGATTTATATTCTAGAATTTATGAATGTATAAGTGCATATGATACTATTCTGCACTGATCAAGGGACATTTGTTAATGAAATATGGTTCTTGGGAATGTTTTAGATTTTAATAGTTGAGATTTAGTAAGCTTCCGCATGTCTATTGAGAGATATAAGGTGTATTTCAATATCTATAGTTTCAGGATGTGATATGGAGGTTTCGTTCCCTTACTGCATTCATTTTTTTCTTGCTTTTGTAGCAATGCCATATAATGTTAATGTTTACATTTTTCACTATTATAATTAATTTGGTCTAATTTTCATTGAGTTGCTAGGTAGGCATTTAAATTCTATTTTCATTTGTTATGTTGGAAGTACATTTATTGGTTTGAGAATAAGGCTCATAGACTTTTCTGTCTTCGATACTTTGGATGTATGAAGCTGCAATCCTAACTAAATTTTATATTTTGTTGTGTTGGTTGATTTTGATTTGATCAATAGTCAAAAACAAAATTGAGACTGCATATCCAGTTTCCTTAATGAGTTACGAGTATAGGCGGTTATGAAAAATTGGTTGTAGATTATGGTACTAGATCATTGGGCTCTTTTTTTTTTTTTTGTCTATTATGTTATAAGTGTGGAAATGTACCACATTTAGTGTAATGTTTCATATTTTAGAACTCGGTTAGCATTATCATATCCATCATGATTGTCCATTTTCATAAATAAGAATGCGAAAGTTACATCATTAACTTAAAAAACAATAAAAATTCGCTCTCGTACATACATATGAGGCACCAATAATTACAATTGATAAAAATACCCTTAGGCTTACAATTACGTGAAAAAAAGGGGTTAACCCTTGATAAATTACAATGGCATTCTGCCTATATGTAAAAGGCTCTGTGGTTGAAAAGCATGAGGAAAATTGCTCGATTCAAATGAAATTCTAGAAACGCTCTCTATTAAATAGAAGTTTCATTTAGTTATGTCAACAATAGTCAATTACATTAAGCCCTACAAAATTTCAATATTAATTCATAACTAATAACAACTTAAATAATCCCGCTCAATGGGCTCAATAATATGCACAATGAAGCACTTCTTTGTTTTTCATCAAGTTCAATCAAATTACATATAATACACTCTTTATCTTTTTCAATGCTCAATAGATAAGATTTTATTTAAATTTTCCAAAATCAATTAGCTAATCTCCATCTTTCTCGAATTACAAATTTATACAACCCAACCAAACCTTAGGTTTCTACAACAAATTTCCAAAATGATTATAAACCTTAAATTTCTCCAATTCATGAAATTCTAGAAAATTAGGTTTTTTTTAAACAAATTTTGGGGTTTTTCTATTTTGGACTTTCCACCCATCTCAATACACATTAAAAATCACCTTTAATAGGAAATACATTAAGAAATGCACACTGCAAACTAAGCCCTAATTTCCCATTACACATGCTTTGAAATTTCTACAATCATTCTAAAATTTGTGTAATAAAATACCATGTATTCATGTATACATACTACATTAATAAAAATTAAAGAAATCCCTACCTCTTGAAGAGAAGGGAACAACCAAAAACAAACCCCCAAATTTGAACTCGCTGGAAATTGATCTCCACCAGTTAAAACGACACCCTCAACACCGTCGTCATTTTGGTCTAAAGAACTAGTATCTAAATCTTTGTTGATCTCGATGGATAAAGGGATTGGTGTGACTTAGAGAGTTTTTGAGAGAAGACAGAGAGAGAGAGAGAGAGAGAAATGAGGTAGTTTAAAGAGAGAGATTAGAGGAAAGTGATAGAGAGAGAGAGAGAGAGAGAGAGAGAGAGAGAGAGAGAGATGATTAGATTTTTGAGTGAAAGGTGCACAAAATTCTAGGCTAGACAAGCTGTGCGGTGCATGTGGGAACCCCCTCTGCACGTGCAGTTTGTTAGAGTCCCAAAAGTTGCTCCTCTCTTCCTGCCGCACGTGCGGGCCTAGCCCACCGTGCGTGCAGGCCCATTCTCGAAAATCCAATTTCCCACCGCACAAATCCACACATGCGAGCCCTCTTGGCCGCATGTGTGGGAAAGTCTGGTTTTCCAAAATTGTTCCTAAGGCACTCCCACATTCCCTGATTTCATCCTTACGCCAGAAATTCAAAAATCTCTAACTCGCAAATCCATAAGAAATAAAGACACAACTCTAATCACGGTAACTAAACATAAGTCAATGTACAAGGGTTCCGAAAGTGGGACAATAAAGTCCTAAAACACCCTCAAGTCGGGTCAACAACCTGGGACATCACATTTAGGCCCTCGAATTTACTTGTTAGCTCAATATTCCATTCTATGTTACGGGTTTTGCTTGGTTTTGATGACATCTTTTGCCCAATTCGGAGATTGGCCTTTACTAATATCCTATTTTATGATTTTAGTGATTAATTATTTCAAACAAGTCCCATTTGAGTCTAAACCCATTACTACCATAAAACTATGCGACTTGAATAAAATAAATATCATTTATTTTAGATTAAAATAATAAAGTCATATTTTTCAATAAAAAAATGATTTTTTAAAGTAAAAGTGCATTTTAATAATCCATGGTCATAAACTTAAACTAAAATAAATAACGCTCGTAAAAATCATCCAAAGCATACAATTTTGCATAGAAAGTCATTTAACTTGATTTATTGAAAAGACAATGCAATCAAGAAACACACACATGATATAAAGAACAAGGAGACTTACCACAATGCCCATTCAAGTGTCTTTCATGCATTACATTAAATAAATGTGAACCTAATATACAACTAAAAATACAAATGATGGTCCTAAACCCAGTTTGAGGCTATTAAAATGATGATAATGTACAAAAAGCAACTAACAAGTAAAAAATGAAAAAATGTGCAGAATATTTTACATGATTCTAACCGAGCTTAATGCATGAATATTACATGAAACATCCTGTTTTAAATAAATAGATGAAACATGCAAGAAAAGACCAAAAAAAATAAAATAAAAAAATTGATGAACTACATGATGATCATGCCATTCTAACACTCCTATATGACTACACATTGAAAAACAAGTAAGAAAATGTACTGAAATAAAGAAAAGATAAGGGTTTGCCCGCTGGTTTCAAACAACCGAAGAAACACGAACAAAACATAGTTTACAAGCCTCCCGCAAACTTAGGTTCTCATTTTAGTCCAAGTTTCCAAGCCTTAGGTTATCTTTTGATTGCCTTTAGTTGCTATTAGATGAGAATTTTGGAGTTAGAGTAAGAAGGTGGGGGGAGACAATGTTTTCACTCTGAAAACTCTCAATTTGCTCTAAAAAGTTCAACCCTTTAAAGAGTGGGGTGGGGGTGGGGGTGGGGGTGCTTTTTAGGCACAATGAGCTTAGGGAACAAGCTAAGGGAGGCAACTAGGGTTGCCCATCGCTTTCTTCCTAGTGCCTCCCTTCAAAGTCGGTTTAACAGCCTTGCAAAGTTTCTAATTCTGGATGTTGGGGGAATGTGCGGCCGCACAAACCAGCTACAATCGCACAAGGCACGTGCGGGCACATGTGCAGCAAGGTGTTAATTTACATGCCTAGGTATGGAATTGCATAACGTTGGCTAGCTTGTGATCAAAGTAAGCCTAAATTCCGTTTCGATCAATGTTTTTGATAAAATCGATCACTAATTTTGGAAAATTTCATTAATCAGGACACAAGCGGGCTTTCTCCCCCTTCTCTCTCTCTCTCTCTCTCTCTCTCTCTGTGGGTTTGACACATTGTTTTTAGCTAGAAATGAGTTTAGGGGTATGTAGACGTGCCCCGAGAACTCCTCGCAGGCGCGAAAGCCGTTTTGTTCTTTAGGCTACTACAAGTTCGGACTCAATGTCACGGTTCTTAATCTGATTTCACAAAGTGCAATGTGAGATTGATAAATCACCAAAGAGTCCAAATTCGGCAAATCGTTTTTGGAAAACTGATTTTTATAAAGAAGTGCCAAACATTGACTGCTTTGCCAGATACAGAGTCGCCATCTAAATATTTTATTTTGGGGAATTTAGGAAACCCTGACTCGTGCCTAAGGCCACTTGTCCGTCATCACCAAAGTTGCCTCGGCTCAGGAACTTGGGTACGAGAGGGGAAGGTCATGCAATGAGCACCCTCGCTCGCCCGATCAAAAGATCGGCCTTTACTAAGCATGATATTTTGTTTTTGAAAACACATGTGTTCTTATTCCGGTTGTTTAACCTAGAATTACTATGTGATGCGCATAACATACAAGTATAAACTAGATCGCCTAAGTTGGAACAAAACATGGCATGTTCATTTAAAAACGGTTTAAAGTTGCTACTCGCAAGTAGGCTAAATCGGGGATTTGATGAATTGTTCCAATTCAAGCAATCCAACCTTCACCCACAGGTATTCAAGCAGTTAATCACTTAAGCAGTTAGCCTCATGGCAAGCATGCTTTCATGGCAACATTAACACACATGCAGTATGCGAAAGCGTAAACACTCACAGTGTACTCCAAGCCAAAACAGAGAACTAGTTAGAAATCATGCATGATCCTAGTTCATGTTAAGATGGCTAATGCAACACATGCGAAGATGCAACTCAGATAGGCTCGGCTATTCTAAGATGTCATGTGAAATGCAACTTGATAACATGCTGTTGAACACGTATTCAAGTAAATGTATTGAAAATACAATGCGATTAGCATGATGAGCTGAGCCCGGTGTATGCAATACAGATGAATGGATGCACGCATGTGAAGCATAAGTATGCTAAACAAAATATGCCCTAGAACTAACCATCGTAAGCGGTTAAGTAAAAGGGAGAAAGAGATGGGGGTTGGAAGACATGCATCACACACACGCACGCTTGTTACAACAGTTGGCCCTCTTGATGGAGGGTCCGAATAAGAAGCTAACTAGCTAATCTAAGCTAATTAAACTAATTATTACATCACAATATTAAATAACTAGCTACAACTAATTATTACAACACAAATTGAATAGCTATGCACATTAGCTAATTAAGTACAAAATGAAATATAAACTAGCTAAGCAAATCATCTAAGTAAAGCAGTAAAACAGGAGCCTCAAAGGGAGAAGAGTGTATGCATGCTCGGTCGCCTCATTCGGAAATCCGTCGCGATGTCCCAACTTGCCTCTGTTCTCATTTGATCTCAGAACTTTGCACCAACTCCACAAAGCTTCTAACTCACCTTGGGGGCCTGTGGGAGGGCTGCCGACCATTTGTTGATGCTTCCAGCCACTGGCCGACCACTTGCCATTGCTACAGACCAGAAAAAGCGATCGGCCAACTAGTTGTTTTGGTCGGCCGACCAGTTTTGCTGTATTTCTCCAATTTGCTACAACAGAGAGCAAGAAAGGGCATGGCAATGTATTTGCAAGATATGTGTGCACAACCACCCTCCTTATCATTTCATAAGCTCAAGGGAGTGTGGTTCTCGACCCTCGGGCCACCAATTGCGCATTTCATTGCATGATGGCCGAGAGGCGAAGTTGCACAATTCAATGTAAAATGAATGCACAAGTAAACACATAAAGCCTAAAACTCTATCATGCATGATCAAGAGTGTCGACGACCGAGAATTGAGGCACGTTTCATCACTTCAAGTATGAAACGTCCCTCGTTCCTCGTGTTTGGACTAACACCTATTCCAAACAAAATGCAACATAAGCATGGCATACACAATGCAATACAACATCAAGCATGCAAACATGCAATGCAACTCAAGCATGCAAACATGTAATGCTAGAGACAAGAATGCATCAACATGCAATGCAACATGGCATACTCAATGCAATGTGATTATGGCATAACATAGCATACTCAATGCCAATGGCATGCACACTCAATGCAAAACAATAAAATAGCATACACATTGCAAATAACAACACTGCATTCACAATGCAAGGCAACATGGCATACTCAACGCAATGTAACATGGCATACACAATGCTCAATGGACTTAAACCAAAATGGACAGACCTCAGTCATGCCCAAATCAGGGGCCATAACACCAAAACAAAGGCATGAAATGCAAAACAAAGTATGCACTTGCATTGGCCCATCAACTAGGCCTAAGAGCACAACTCTCAAGAATGCTCAAGAAGTGATAGACATGGAAGTGTAATAACACTAAAGGCTCTGAAATAAAGCAAGAAATGATGCCAAATCATTCAAACAACACAAGCATGGCATGCTAGGGTCCTTAAGCAATAAAGCTAGCAAAGAGGACTACAAAGGGGCATGCAATACATGGCACAAATGCATGAACTAACCATGGACAGAGCTTAATTAGGTCCAACCAAAGACCAAAATATGCTAAGATGAGGGCTCAAGGACCTAGGCAAGATGGCATACATGCTAGGCCACAAAGCTAGGCAACAATGCACAACACTCAAAGACACTTAAAGAGTGAAAGAAATAGGAACATGGCAGTCCTATATGCTCTAAAACATCATGGTAAATGATGCCAAATCATGTACACAACACAAATAAAGCATGTGATGGTACCTAAAGCTTGAAGCTAGCATAGGCATTTGTACTACAACTATGCAAAACATGAAGCATATGGAAAAGGCAACCTAAAATAGTCCTAGAACATGTCAAAATGAGTCTAAAACATGTATGGAAGGAAGCCAAAATAAGCTAGCATGGTAAGCATGAAGCATGATGAATGCAAGGCAAATAAGGTGGATTACACTACACCTATTAAGACCAAGCATGAGATGGATTTTCCAACAAAAATTAGAGTTATATCATGGCAAAATAACATCAAAAACATACTGAAATGATAGCTCGTAAGCTTAGGCATGAAGGCATACGCAATGATTCATGTTAAAGGCATAAACGACCAACCCTCCAACGCATTGAATAAGTGAAAGATGCAAGTGTGTGGCCATACTACATGGACTAAAATCACACTTCAAATGATGCCAAATCATTCAAATAGGCCAAGTAATGCATGCTAGTAGACTTGATACACAAAGCTAACAAGCTAGAATGCATTATAGCTATACAAAGCATGGCATGCATGACCAAAATAACACAAATTAGAGCTTAAGCATGCTAAAACATGGACAAAAGCTTCTTGAAGTTAAGCCAAAAGCATACTAGAATGATAGTCTAAAGCATGGTACATATTAGGCTAATGAAGGGAAATGCACTACAAGTGCATGAAGCATGCATGGAGCATACATGGGCCAACCAAACCAAACCAAACCTTAACAGAGGTATGATATGGAAAAACATCACCAAAAACATGCTGAAATGGGGTCAAAACAAGCTAGAAAGACATGCTCAAACATGAGGCACACACAGCTAGTTTGTAAGATTTACACTACAAGTGTATTATGCATGCAAGGGATGATCAAGACAACCAAAAAAAGTGGCATGCCATCTCAAAATAACCCCAAATACATGCTAAGAATAAGCCAACACAAGCTTAATAAACATGCTCAAACATGAGGCATATATGGCAAGTATGTAAAACACAAGGAAAGGGGATGACCCTCTTCCATTTAGGACCCCAAAACCACGTTCCACCACTGAAAATCCTTTGGATTTTAATGGTAGAAAGGTCATGCAAAGGCTAGAACAAGAGCCTAAAGGGATGGCTCAAAATAAGGCCTAACAAGGCCTAAGAGGGGGTAGACTACCACCAACACAAAAGTGACCTTAAACAAACATGTTAAGGGCTGGAAAACAGAAATTTTTTTAGTTAAGAGTTAAGCTTAAATCAGCATGAAAATAGGCCTAAAAGCTTAAGCAAAATCAAGGGATTAGGGTTAGAAGCTCACCCTTGATGAACACCTTCAAAACCACAACTCCAGCAGGTTTTCCAAGCTCAAACCAATCCAACAACACCAAAACCAGCTCCTAAGCACCTTAACAACAAAAGGATAGTGTTTGAGTGTGTGTTTGTGTGTTAAAGTATGATAAAACTACATTTTAAGGCACAAAAATGAAGAATTAGAGCAAGATAGATACAAAGGTGTGTATGTATAGCTTAAAGCAAAAAATCTGAACCTGGAGGAGGAGTGGGGACGTTCTCTCTTATAGAGAACCAAACTCAAGCTTGATGGACAAGCTTAGGGTTCAAGGCCATCCCTCTATACACGTGTATGGAGGATGGCTTTGGTGCCTTCCAACTGTGCCAACTGGATAAAAATATCTCCAAAAAGGTGACAAAAAGCAGCCGACCACTTCAAGTAGTCAGCCACTTGAAGTGGTCGGCCATGGTGGGAGAAGGTCCAGAGCATGAAAACAATGCAGTGGTGTGGTGGCCGACCAAAAAAGATGGCCCAAAGACCAAGGAGACCAGTTGGCCGACTAGAAAATTGGCTGGCAGGAGGACAAGTGGTCTCCAAGGGCAAGAACTAGTCTCCCACCCTTGTACCACCTTCCAAACAAGGAAAACAAGGTTTGTACCAAAAACAAACCAAAACGGATGCGAGATGAAAGTTCAGGAGGCAAAGCGCGCAGCCGAAAGCCTTGAAAACTAGTCTACGAGCACCAAAAGTGGTTTGCGACCACAAAAGTGGTCTCCCAGACCATAGTATCCCTCTAGGTAGAGGCAACAAGGTGTGGTTCAAAAACTACGCCAAACAGACAACGTTAAGCGGTCCCGAGTCAAGGCGCGTGACCGAAGGCTCCGAAAATTGGAAACTGGTTTCCAAACGAGAAAAGTGGTCTACGACCACAAAGAGGTGGTCTGCAAGACCACTCCCTCTCTCCAGGGAAGAGAAACAAGGCTTAGTCCGCAAATCGAGCCAAAGCACAAAGAGTTTAGAAGCTTGGAGGCAAGACACTCGGCCAAAACTCCGGAAACTCAAAACGAGCATAACATGCACTATCACCGAGCGCTCAACCGATGACGTTAGAATCTTAAGGTCGGTCAAAAATGGGGTGTCTACAGGGTAGAATGGTCATTTTTGTAAACAGTCCATTTTTTGGCCAAAATAGAGTAATATATCAACTTCAAGCAATCTCCAACATTCTAAGGATGGAGCAATTACCATTTCATCATCGGGAGACTCGTAATTACCCATAGTCTTAGGATCAGTCAAAATGAAGTGTCTACAACTTGTAGCTGCAACAGGTCATAGTCATAATGAAAACTTAATTTCCATAGTTAAAAGCCAAATCACATTACAAGGTTATGGTGGATTCAAAAGCCCCAAGACCTCTTTTAATTTATTTTCATCATCATTACTTTTTTATTTTTGTTTTAGAATCAATTTGTAGTTTATTTGATAGTTTAGAGAAGTTCCAACAACAATCTCTATAATTAAAATAGAAATCAAATATGATTTTTACGCAATTAATCAGTCCTTGTGGATTTGATATCGTACTCTTACTATACTAGTAGTTTTATTACGAAAATTAAGTTGGTTTTATGACAAATCATTATGCCATCTCATCGTAAGATTTAAAAGAAATTTTATTTAGAGAAAATTAGTGATAAATTCATATTCCCACCTCCATAAGTCATTAAGGACAAGGGTGGAATTATTGGGGCCATAAGGACATTTCATTGGAAATTTGATAGTGAAAGGACATTACCACTTATCGATTGAATTTGTAATGCTTCAACTTTTATTACTCGAATAACATTGCCATATCCATTATCAAGTCCATTTTCATAACAATAGAGATGCAAAGCAATAAGAAATTGAACAAATTACAATGTTCTCTCTTTTGAATACATACAATGAATACAATAAATGCCCTTAGACTTACATCGGAAAAAATAGATAAACAAATTAACAAAAGGGATTAACCCTCTTTACAACACATGGACATTCTACCTATACATATAAGGCCCCGTGGCCAACAAAATAAAAGACTTCAAATCTTAAACAATCTTCAAGTCTTCGCACTTGAAAAGTTTTCAACAATTTGCAATGAACACAAAAGACAAGTAGAGATCCCAATTCTTCTGAACAATAACAAATGTATAGATATATAAGATCATGCATGCTCCACGTTATAAGTATAGACGTAGTGTCATTTTTTTCATATCGAAAACACATATACATATGTATACTTTGTCCTCAAAACAAATCTTTATTTTTTTTCAAGAAAATGTTCCTCATTCGTGTAACCTACCATAGTTATTCAAAGGATTTCTCAATTCCATAAGATAGTTCAACACTTATTCCACAAATTTTAAACAATATATATATTTATATGTATTCACCTCAAATAAAAGGTACTCCCAAAATTCATCACATCTAGCAATATCTAGAATCACAATAACAACTCTGTGGACTTGCCTTTTTCCGCACCCTGCCTTTCGGAAAGGGTTGAAAAGAAAGCCTCACAGTTTGGACTCCCGCGGTTCTGAATCTAGTCTCATAAGTACAATGTCAAATTGATAAACACCAAAGAGTCCAAATCTGGCAAACCTTTTCGGAAAATCAATTTTAAATCAAATAATGCCAAAATTTGGACTGCTTTGCAGATATAGAGTCGCCACCTAAATATTTTATTTTTGGAAAAATTTAGGAAACCCTGACTTGTGTCGAAGGCCACGTGTCCGTTATCACCAAAGTTGCCTCGGCTTGGGAACTTAGGTACGGGAGGGGAAAGTCCTGAAATGAGCACCCTCTGCTTGCCCGATCAAAGATCGGCCTCTACTAATTATGATATGATATTTTATAAACATTATGTGTTCTTATTCCAATTATTAAACTAGCTTTACTATGTGATACATACAAGCTAGTATAGACTAGTTTTCCTAATTTGGAACAATTCAACTCATGTTTGTTTACAAAAATGGTTTGAATTTGCCACCTTAAGTGGGCTTAAAGTTAAATTTGCCACCAAACATAGTGGGCTTAAAACATGATTTGCCACTTAACAAAGCGGGCTTAAAACACACATTTATTGAATTGCTCCAATTCAAACAATAAGCCTTCATCCACAGGCATTTATGCAGTTTAGCATTTAAGCACATAGCCTCATGGCAAGAATGCAAATCATGGCAATATGCAATATGACAATCACACTCATGCAAGTATGCTAAAGTATAAAAACTCACCGAGAACTCCAAGCCAAAACAGAAACTAGTTAGAAAGATGCATGTCTAATGCAACACATGCAATATGAAATTAATAGGGTCGGCTACTAATATAACATATGAATTGATTTGAACAACATGCGATTAAACACGTATTCAAAGAAGATATTTGTAGACACCCCATTTTTGACCGACCTTAAGACTTAGACGTCACTGATTGAGCGCTCGGTGATGTTGCATGTTGTGCTCGTTCTAAGGTTTCAGAGTCTCGGCTGCGAGCCTTGCCTCCAGACTTCGGGGACTTTTGTCTTTGCCTCGGTTTGCGAACCAGGTCCTATTTTCTTTGTTTTCTCTTCCCGAAGGGAGAGAGAGGTCTCATACATCATCTCTCAGTGGCCGTAGGCTACGTTTCATGGTCATAGGCCATTTTTCCCGTTTGGAGCCCAGTTTTCGATTTTTCGGAGCTGCCAGTCGTGTGCCTCAGTTCGGGACCGCCTAACCACCTCCGTTTGCTCTGGTTTTTGGTAAACACCTTATTTCCTCCCTTTTGAGGAACACTGTGGCCTAAGAGACCAACTTCGTGGTCGAATGCCACCTCCGGTGCTTAACAGCCCATTTTCGGGGCCCCGGGCCACGCGTTTCGGTCCCCGAACCTCCGTTTTGCATCCGTTTTGGTTCATTTTTGGTGGAGACCTTATTTTCATTGTTAGAAAGCTTGTAGGAGGGTGGGAGGCCAGCAATTTTTTTGAAAAGCCAGCTTTATTTCTTCATCACTCTCCGTCGCCTGTTTTCCTCACTAGAAAGCTAATGTTGACCACTCCCGGGCCACTTTCTTTAGCCCTAAACCCCATATTTGTGTTGTACACACCTGGGAGGCCACCAATATGAATAGGACGGCCAATAATTGTCTCTGACCCTTTTGAACCCCTCTAAAAAGTTGGCTTTTCTCTCTCCTGGGTCACATTTTCTGGGTTTTGACCACATATTTGTGTTGTGCACACATGGGAGGCCACCTTCTTTGGGTGGCCGGCCAGCAATTCTAATTGACCCTTTTGACCCCTGGCCGGCCAGCCAGGGGGGTGGCCGGCCGACCCCCTGAACCTTTTGAACCTGGCCGGCCATGATCCTCTCTCCAAGTGTATTCCAGCTGTGCCAGCTGTTTCCCCCCAGATCCTGTAACCGAGAGGCTGCCTTTTTTGACCACATATTTGTGTTGTGCACACATGGGAGGCCACCTTCTTTGGGTGGCCGGCCAGCAATTCTAATTGACCCTTTTGACTCCTGGCCGGCCAGCCAGGGGGGGTGGCCGGCCGGCCCCCTGAACCTTTTGAACCTGGCCAGCCATGATCCTCTCTCCAAGTGTATTCCAGCTGTGCCAGCTGTTTCCCCCCAAATCCTGTATCCGAGGGGCTGCCTTTCGGGGGGAGGGGAAATTTCAATTTGTTTTTCCCCCCCTTCCCTTGGCCTCTCTCCCTCTTTAAAACCAGCACTCTCCTCCATTTCTAGGGGTTGACAAAAAAACCAGCTGGGGCATTGATACATACACTCCCTATCTCTCTCATTCAACCCTCAAAACCCTAAGGTTCTTGCACCCTTTACACTACACCTCCAAGCCTACAACCTCCATACTCCATTCCAACAATTTGAGGCTATTTTTTTCAGAGCTTAGGAACACCATTTCTCGGGCCAAAAGCTGCTGGAAGTTTGGACTACAAGGGTGAGCCTCATTTCTCTTTCTTTTTGTTCTATTTTGCATGCAATCTTAGCCTTTGTTTCTTACATTTTTGGACTCTAACCTAAACTGTAAATAGTCATATTTTGAGCTCCTTTTCATGTTTGATCAAGGACCTCTTGCTGTTTGAGGTCTTCTCCTTACCCTTTGTGTTTAATCTCTCTTTTAGGCCTATTTTTGCATGGTATTTTAGTCTTATTTGTGAGCTGTTTTTGACTTGGTCATAAACTGTAAAATGTCTTTTTTTGTGCCCCTCTTCAACTTTGTTGAAGGAATCTCCTCTGTTTGAGGCCAGCTGCTACCACTTGTCTCTTTATCCCTCTCTTAGGCCTTTTTCTTGCATGTTGTTTTAACCTCACTTGTGTTTATTTTCAAGACTTGATATAAACTGTAAAGTACTTTTTTTTGAGCCCCTCTTAAACTTTTCTGAAGGGCTCTTTGCTATTTGGGGCCAGCTGCGGTCCCTTGCCTCTAATCTCTCTTTTAGGGCCATTTTTGCATAATAGATTAGCCCTATTTGTGTTCACTTTTGAGATTTCTTATAAACTGGAAAAAGTCTCCTTTTGACATCATATTCATATTTGATTAAGAGCATTTTCTTGTTTGAGGTCATATGCTTCCTTGTATGCTTGATTGCCTCTTATTTTGAGCCTTACACCTAAGCTCTTGTTGCATGCTTGGTTTGGCCTTTGAGACACTGAAATCTAGTGGATTTTCAGTGGCTAGCACACTATTTTGAGCCTCCAAATCAGAGGGGGGGTGACCCCCTCTCACCTTGACTTGTTTGGTGGTCATTTTTGGCCTTCCAAAGAGACCCTATCTTGCATGCTTTGAAGTCACTTTCCAGGGTCAATTTGGTGAGTTCTAAGACTACCATATTTGATTTTCATAGTTTCTTATTCCATGCTAAGTGTCCACCTTGTATGTGCTTAGTAATCCATTGCATGGCCCTCTAAAGGAGCTCATCATTTTTGCATGTATTGGTTGCATCTCCATGGTTATTTGGGCATATTTTCATATTTTTTATTCATTGATTTTTTCTGGTTTGGTAAGATTCCATGTGCATCCTATACTTGCCATATAACTCATGTTTGCGAGTCAAAGTTGCATGCTACTTTAGTCCATCTTGCTAGCATCTTTTGGCCATGCTTTGAACTGGAAATGTTCATGTTTTGGGACTGCCTTGGCTCTATCTTTAGACTTCATGATCAAATAATGCATGCTTTGTATAGCTATAGGTCAATTCATGTGCCTAGTTTTGAGTTTCGAGACCATTCCACGCATCGGGTGCCATATTTCCGTGATTCGGGACCATTTTGTATCATATTTCAGTACTAAAATTTGCATGTTTGCATACCATGTTCCATGCCTTGCCATGCTTTGGTAGAGTGGAATTTGATGCCTTAGGCTTGGTCCTCGGTTTGCGTGCATTTGTGCACGCATTTCGAGTGTCTCATTTTCATCTAATGGCTACTGATGTGAGTGTGGCTGTGGTCCACTCATGTTGATGTAATTCTATCATGCATTGTGTATGCCGTTTCATTTCATAGCATTGTGTATGCTAGGTTGTATGTTAGAGCATTGTGTATGCCTCGTTACATCATGCATTGTGTATGGCATTTCATAGCATTGCGTATGCTAGGTTGCATGTTAGGATTGCATTCATGCATATCATGCATATTGCATAGTGCTTGGGTTAGGAGTTAGCCCAAGCACGGGAAACGAGGGACGTTTCATACTCCGACTGACGGAACGTATCTCAATTCCCTGTCGCCAACATTCCGGATTACCCGTGATGGAGTTTAGGCCTTGTTGTGTCCATATGTGCATTCATTTCATATTGAGTCATGCAAATCGACTCCTCGGCCATCATGCATCGAGATGCGTGATTGGTGGCACGAGGATCGAGGACTACACTCCTTGAAGAGTAGTCATGCATACATACGTGAAAATACTTTGCCATGCCCCTTTGTTGCTCTCTGTTGCAGCAAATCAGAAATTGGCAGCCGTCCGGAGCTTGGCACGCATCCCGAGAACAATTGCAAACAGAGGCAAACCGGGGATCGCAGTGGATTTTCGCGCAAGGCAACTCAAGCATGTATCATCCATCATTCGGAACAGAGCTGAGGCAGTCCATGGATTTGTGTGCCAATTTACTGCTTTCCTAGATTAATTTGTTAATTAATTAGGGTTTTGTATTTATTTGGACTGTAATTATTTATTTGGGACTGTATTATTTATTCGGACCCTCCGAGCGAGGGCACAAGTATAATAAGTGTGCGTTTGTGTGATGTATGTCTTCCAACCCCACGTCTTTCTCCCTTTTATTTACCCGCTTATGATGGTTAGATTAGGGCATGTTTCAATTAGCATACAGTATGATAGCATGTTTGCATTCATTCATCTGTTTTGCATGCACCGGGCTCGGCGCATCATACTGACTGCATTGTATCTCAATTCCGAGTTGAATACTTGTTAGTTGCAGTATTTCGCATGCCATCTTTAGAATAGCCGGGCCTATCTTAGTTGCATCTTGCATGTGTTGCATTAGGCATTTTCGTATAGTTAGGGTCATGCATGGATTTCTGATTAGCTTCTATTTTGGCTTGGAGTACTCGGTAAGTTTTATGCTTTAGCATCCTTGCATGCGTGTGAATGACTTCCATGATAGCATGCTTACCATGAGGCTATATGCTTATGTGATATAACTGCCTGAATGCCTGTGGATGAAGGTTGGGTTATTTGAGTTAGAGCAATTCATTAAAATGTGTGTTTTAAGCCCACTAGATGGTGGCAAAATCATGTTTTTCTAAGCCCACCCGAGGGTGGCAAATCCACGTCTTAGCCTACTTGCGGGTACTAATAACCGGAATAAGAACACATAATGTTTTCAAAACTCAATATCATGGTTAGTAGAGGCCGATCTTTGATCGGGTGAGCGGGGGTGCTCACGAAGTGACCTTCCGCAATCGTACCCAAGTTTCCGAGCCGAGGCAACTTTGGTGATGACGGACACGTGGCCTTTTGGCACCGAGTCAGGGTTTCCTAAATTTCCCAAAATAAAATATTTAGGTGGCGACTCTATATCTGGCAAAGCAGTCCATGTTTGGCACTTCTTTCTAAAAAATCTATTTTCTCAAAACGATTTGCCGGATTTGGACTCTTTGGTTCAGATTTAGAACCGTGACAATTTGAGAGTCCGAACCGTAGTGCCCAAATGAATAGAACGGGACTCATCCTCCCGGGGCGTTCGGGGACGTCTACAATTTCTGGTGACTTTGCTGGGGATTTAGAGAACTTGACTCGAACTCATGATATCTTGTTTTGACTACACTTATGTGTTTCTTTGCATTACATTTGCATTGGTGCGCCTAGGACACCGTGTTTGCCATCTGCTATTCCTGAACGGTTTGCTGGAGGCTTGTTTCGAGAAGCATGCCATAAGGCTGACCAGTTACGGGCTCTGCCAGTATGGGAGCACAAACCCCGGTTTTACCAGGGCACCCTTTTTTGACCATTCGACCTAGTGCATATTCGGAATCCATAATGACCACTCCAAACTAGGACAGGTTGCTTACCCGTTTATAGGTTGTTTGAAACCGCTGCGTGCGTAGTGAAACCCTAGCTTCTGACAAAATAGGACAGGGAAACCTTACCCCAACATAGGGGTGTTTTGGCTCTTACTTGTTTGTTATGTGCTTTTAGAGTGCGTCTCTATACGAATGCATGTATCACTTTGCAAGTTTGGGCATCAGGCCTGCGGGCACCAGTTCAGTGTGTCTGGGTATCAAGGGCCTGCGGGCACCAGTTCAGCATTTTCGGAATCAGTTATATCTGCGGGTATCAGATTCAGTTTTGGGGGCAGTAATTTTGGGAATAGTGATCAGTGGTCGAATGTAGTTATTCAGTTATGTTCATGTCTATATTGGTGGGATTGGGCTGAGATGCTGCATGTTTTCTCTTTCAGTTCAGAGACTTGGTTCAGAACAACCAGTGTTCTCCTTTGCTGAGGCAAGACAGGAAAAGGCTCACCGGTTCATCAGATCCGTCAGTCACCAATCCAGTCTATCTGATCCGTTCGTCACCAGTCCGGTCCATCTGATCCGTCAGTCACCAGTCACATCACCTCTGTCCAGTTCAACAAAACTCGTGATGATGCAAAATTTGGAAAAAATTGTGGTTATGGCAGCCGCATCAGACCAAGGAATCACATTGCACAGGGTGATATCGATGTTGAAGTGCCACACCCACCCAGGTCACCTGCCGCACATCTGATCTGGGAACCCCAGTTATTTCAAACTCGTGAGCCCACCACATTTGAGTTGATGGGAATGATTGGTGACCTTCAAAGATCTGTGGCAGATCTAGCCTGCGGAATGTCGGTTCTGCCACCAAATGCATCGTATGCTGGGAATTTCATACCGCAGGAGCCCCCGCTACTGGGGCGAATTGTAATTGAGCTTAGCCAACCTGAAGCTGTCTCAAGCTCTGGCAATGATATGTCAACAACAGCCGAACTTCATGCTGGTCAAGCAACCCAAACCTTCTACCAAGTTGAGGCTAGGGGAAAGAACAAGATAAAGATGGACACTGATCCTTATGAACAACTCCAGCAAGCTGTTGAGGCTCTGAAAGCCAGAGGGTTGAATAAGCAACAAGTACTCGCAGTTGTGGCTAAGGCTGTGGATGACATCTTCCCCACTAAAGATGAGAGCAGTTCAAGCCAGGGGGAAAATCGGGATGGGGATCGTCGTACCAGAACAGTTCCTTCCAATTCTAACCCTACACGTGGAAAAGATCAGAGAGCCAAGGCAGCACCTGCGGATCATTTTTTGAATGCGTCCAGCAAAAACTCGCAGACTTCGAAATATCGGCCCCGAGGTCGCAGGGTCTTCCATGCCCTCTAAACGCCTTTGTCTAAGGCCCTTCAAATCCTCGTCGAAAAAGGGCATCTCAAACCCCTCGAGCCTCAGCCTCTCCCGAGTCCCCTTCCAGCTAAGCATGATGGTACTCAGTACTGCACGTACCACCAGCAAACTGGTCACAGCACCGACAACTGCTTCCGTCTTCGCCACGAAGTACAGGATCTGTTTGACAATGGAGTTGTCCTCCCGCCAAGCTCGGCGAAGTCTACCATCACTGGGTCAGTGAACTTCGAGGATAGTATGAGTATGTGATCAGGGGTTGGACCACCTGCTGGCGGCGCGCGGTTTACCTCGGATGTGGCGTATGGCACGCACTATTTTGAGCATTTGCGAATGCTAGTTTTGTAGTTTCTGACTTGGGTGTTGAGTCAGTTCTGTAGTTTTGTTTTGAGTCTGTCTCATTGTCTCGAGTCAGTCTTCTTGATTAAGGGTCTGTCATGTTGTATCGAGTCAGTCCTGTTGTACAAAGGTCGGGTGATTCCGGGGGTGTTACCTCGGGCATCACCATTTTTGTTTGTGTTTGTCTTTTCGTTTTGCTTTGAGTCTGTTCCTGCTTGGAGCCAGTTACACTAACAGATTTAATTGAAACAGCAGTGATTTTCACACTCTTGTGTTTGCTTCTGCCTTGCGCCAGTTGTGCCAGAAAGTTTGAATGAAATAACAGTACTTTTTGCCTGCTTTTCTGTGCCTTGAACTCATTGCATTGACCTAAGCTTTTCAAAACTTTTTCAAACATTATGATGAAAACAAAGAGGAAGAAATTCCTCAGATTTTGCAAAAATTTGATCAATTAAGAGAAAGAGAGGCATGCTAAGCCCTTAATGAATGAGATCATGCTTGTTAATGTGAGTACTGAGAAGGATCCTGGCTTGATCCAGATTGGTTCTACATTGTCTTCAGCGCGAGCGATTCTTCACTTTCTTAAAAGATTTCAAAACAAATAAAAAATGTTTTGCGCGATCCTACGAAGACCTGTGTGGAATCGCTCTTGAGATTGTGCAGCTTAGGATTGCTCTCGGCCTCGAGACTCGACCCCTCTTAATTTCAAAACCTTGAACTTGGATTCAGAATGTTCCAAGGCCAATCATGATGTGAGGCCTGTGTGGCCAGATTTGAAGTAGCCCGCAAACTAGGGGCAAGAAAAGTCAGATCAAGAAGCTTGTGAAGTTAGATCAGGAGCACCCCTCGAACTAGGGGCAAAAATGTCAGATGTGCTCGAAAAGTCAAAGATGAAGATCGGCAAGAATGCCAAATCCCAGAAGGGAGGAAAGAAGAAAATACTGTTGAAGGATAACTGAGTTCCTATCCACAACACTAGGGGCAAATTCAGCACCCCATTAGATGGACTCCTACATCATTAGCGAACAACAGCCATTCTCCTAGATTCAGATGGCTTCGAGATCTCAAACCATTCCATATGGATTCCCCGAATGCCCCTACCTAATAGAAAGAAAAGCCTTTGCCCATTAACAAACTCTTCCCAGCCCTAACCTCAAGTTTTCGCCTCACTCAACCAGCCTATCCGTCATTGGACACCCAAGACGAAGGGGAACAGGGTCCGCCCAGGCTCTACGAAGTGCTCGCCCCAGCTATGAAAGGCATTTTGGAAACCAAATCCATCGTGGTCTGCTGTCCTCCCCTCATTCATAGTGGGCTCGAGGGTGACTGGTCGAGTAAATGGATCCTGGCTTGATCCAGACTGGTTCCACACTATCTTCAGCGCGAGCGATTTGTCGCTTCTTTAAAAACTTTCAAAAACAAAATGTTTTGCGCGATCCTACGAAGACTTGTGTGGAATCGCTCTTGAGATTGTGCAGCTTAGGATTGCTCTCGGCCTCGAGACTCGACCCCTCTTAATTTCAAAACCTTGAACTTGGATTCAGAATGTTCCAAGGCCAATCATGATGTGAGGCCTGTGTGGCCAGATTTGAAGTAGCCCGCAAACTAGGGGCAAGAAAAGTCAGATCAAGAAGCTTGTGAAGTTAGATCAGGAGCACCCCTCGAACTAGGGGCAAAAATGTCAGATGTGCTCGAAAAGTCAAAGATGAAGATCGGCAAGAATGCCAAATCCCAGAAGGGAGGAAAGAAGAAAATACTGTCGAAGGATAACTGAGTTCCTATCCACAACACTAGGGGCAAATTCAGCCCCCAATTGGATGGACTCCTACATCATCGGCGAACAACAGCCATTCTCCTAGATTCAGATGGCTTCGAGATCTCAAACCATTCCATATGGACAAAAGCCACACTTTTACCCTTGAGAGGCTCGCTGGGCCGAAAACCTGGAAAGGCAACCCAGACAAAAGTTAGAGCAAAGAAAAGAACAAAAAAAGAAGAAAAGAAAAATGCAAAGAATGAAGAAAAGAAGAGAAGAAAAATGAAGAAAATAAAAAGAAAAGATGTAAAAAGAAGAATGGAGCTCGTAAGGTTGAAAACCCGCAAAGGGCGGCCTTGGCAAAAGTTAGAGCGCAAAAGGAGAGGTTAAATACACGAGTGTACCTTAACCCCGAACTACGTAAGGCTTGATTCCCATCTTTGGGATACGTAGGCAACTTCATTCTGAAGTCCAGCTATAAAACACTTCAAACTCAACTATGTCCATGTGATGGTTCTGGTCATCTTTGTCTTTTTTGTATCCGGGAGTTCGGTTGTGATCGTCACTCTGAGGATCGACTACAATGCGCTGCGGTGCCATTCAAACAAGGGGCAACTTTCTGTTTCCATTCCATGCGTCGTGGTGCCGTTCAAACAAAGGGCAACTTTCCGTTGCCATGCAATGTCCTCCAAGCAAGGGGCAATTTTCCTTCGGATCTGAGGTTGTGCATCTCAAGAGTAGGTTCCGTGCTCGTTGAGCAACGGTCGTTTGTAAAAACAGTTTTGAGAATTTTTTAATGAAGTTGACTAATTTTCTCGAAAAGTATTCATTTTTTCAAAACTGGACCATTTCTCGGACCCAAAAAAAAGAGGTAATCTCTCAGTGCTCACAGCCTAACTTGCATGATTTTAAATTAGAAAATTGAACAAGCATGTTTATCTAACTCTCATTTTGGTCAAACTCTCATGTTGGTCAAAATTGTTTTAACAGAACGTCAAAAACAAAAAATGGTGAAAATAATGAACTAAGGGCAAAGTTAAGTCAGGTGTTCTGTCTTTTCCCCGTTGTCAACATACTTGCCAGAAAAGGGTACTCTACTTGCCAGAACGGACACTCTACCCGCCAGAAAAGGGCATAACTGAAGTTAACAACAAAGGGCTAAAAGCTCTCTCATCCTCCAAGCAGCGAGGTATCAAGCCGAGTGCGAAGCACGAATTGGAATGGATCAAGATACTCCATTCCCTCATCCAGCGCATCGACAGATGTCACTGGGGCAAATAGCCGCGAGCTAATTATGTTGGGCGTGAGCCCGCAACTTCCTGTTCATCCATCAACCACCTAGGGTAGGGATAAAAAATGAGAGATTAAAGAATAGAGTGATGTGCGCTGAGAGAAAAAGTGAGGAAAAGGGCTTTTCAGCAAAAACGGAGCCTGAGGGCTGAGTGATGTGAGAATCACAAATGAGAAAGGGTGGGAAACAATACCCGAAGAAACTGGCTCCTCGCGTACTGAGAGGTCTCTCGTCTTTGTAACACGTCTGTGTGTCGTGTCTTTTGTTTCGTTTGTCTCGATTCTTGCCTTGAGTCTTTCCGAGCGTGTCTCATTGTGTTCAGGTTGTTTACCTTTTGTTTTCCGTTGTTTTCACATTCAAAATATGGGCTGCGTGTTTAGAAGTTCAAAAGTTTGAGCTGCGTGTTCAACTTTCAACAAATGTGTGCTGCGTGTTCACAATAAAAAACTGGGCTGTGTGTTCAGAAGTTCAAAAGTTTGAGCTGCGTGTTCAATTTTCAACAAATGTGTGCTGCGTGTTCACATTCAAAATATGGGCTGCGTGTTTAGAAGTTCAAAAGTTTGAGCTGCGTGTTCAACTTTCAACAAATGTGTGCTGCGTGTTCATAATCAAAAACTGGGCTGTGTGTTCAGAAGTTCAAAAGTTTGAGCTGCGTGTTCAACTTTCAACAAGAGTGTGCTGCTTGTTCACATTAAAAAGATGGGCTGCATATTCAGAAGTTCAAAAGTTTGAGCTGCATGTTCAATTTTCAACAAATGTGTGCTGCGTGTTCACAATAAAAAACTGGGCTGTGTGTTCAGAAGTTCAAAAGTTTGAGCTGCGTGTTCAACTTTCAACAAGAGTGTGCTGCTTGTTCACATTAAAAAGATGGGCTGCATATTCAGAAGTTCAAAAGTTTGAGCTGCATGTTCAATTTTCAACAAATGTGTGCTGCGTGTTCACAATCAAAAAATGGGCTGCGTGTTCAGAAATTCAAAAGTTTAGGCTGCGTGTTCAACTTTCAACAATTGTGTGCTGCGTGTTCACAATCAAAAAATGGGCTGCGTGTTCAGAAATTCAAAAGTTTAGGCTGCGTGTTCAACTTTCAACAATTGTGTGCTGCGTGTTCACAATCAAAAAATGGGCTGCGTGTTCAGAAATTCAAAAGTTTAGGCTGCGTGTTCAACTTTCAACAATTGTGTGCTGCGTGTTCACAATCAAAAAATGGGCTGCGTGTTCAGAAATTCAAAAGTTTAGGCTGCGTGTTCAACTTTCAACAATTGTGTGCTGCGTGTTCACAATCAAAAAATGGGCTGCGTGTTCAGAAATTCAAAAGTTTAGGCTGCGTGTTCAACTTTCAACAATTGTGTGCTGCGTGTTCACAATCAAAAAATGGGCTGCGTGTTCAGAAATTCAAAAGTTTAGGCTGCGTGTTCAACTTTCAACAATTGTGTGCTGCGTGTTCACAATCAAAAAATGGGCTGCGTGTTCAGAAATTCAAAAGTTTGGGCTGCGTGTTCGATTTTCAACAAGTGTGCGCCGTGTGTTCACAGTCAAAATATGGGCTGCGTGTTCAGAAGTTCAAAAGTTTGAGTTGCGTGTTCAACTTTCAACAAGCGTGTGCTGCATGTTCACATTCAAAATATGGGCTGCGTGTTTAACTTTCAACAAGAGTGTGCTGTGCGTGTTCACATTCAAAATATGGGCTGCGTGTTCAGAAATTCAAAAGTTTGGGCTGCGTGTTCGACTTTCAACAAGTGTGCGCTGCGTGTTCACAATAAAAAAAATGGGATGCGTGTTCAGAAGTTCAA
The DNA here is from genome assembly GCF_004153795.1 of Camellia sinensis. Lineage (NCBI taxonomy): Eukaryota > Viridiplantae > Streptophyta > Magnoliopsida > Ericales > Theaceae > Camellia > Camellia sinensis. Next base: position 1,905,631 of record NW_021025943.1, on the reverse strand, counting down.
AAGCTTGAGCTGCGTGTTCAACTTTCAACAAGTGTGTGCTGCATGTTCACAATCAAAAAATGGGCTGCATGTTCAGAAGTTCAAAAGTTTGAGCTGCGTGTTCAACTTTCAACAAGTGTGTGCCGCGTGTTCACAATCAAAAAATGGGCTGCGTGTTTAGAAGTTCAAAAATTTGAGCTGCGTGTTCAACTTTCAACAAGTGTGTGCAGTTCACAATCAAAAAATGGGCTGCATGTTCAGAAGTTCAAAAGTTTGAGCTGCGTGTTCAACTTTCAACAAATGTGTGTTGCGTGTTCACAATCAAAAAATGGGCTGCGTGTTCAGAAATTCAAAAGTTTGGGCTGCGTGTTCGATTTTCAACAAGTGTGCGCCGTGTGTTCACAGTCAAAAAATGGGCTGCGTGTTCAGAAGTTCAAAAGCTTGAGCTGCGTGTTCAACTATCAACAAGTGTGTGTTGCGTGTTCACAATAAAAGATGGGCCGCGTGTTCAGAAATTCAAAAGTTTGAGTTGCGTGTTCAACTTTCAAAAACTGTGAGCTGTGTGTTCACGACAACAAGTTTGAGTTGTGTGTTCAGATTTCAAGAAAATATGGGCTGCGTGTTCACGACAAAAGTTTGAGTTGTGTGTTCAGGTTTCAAAAATGTGGGCTACGTGTTCACGCCAAAAGTTTGAGCTGCGTGTAGGGGTGTGCGCGGTGCGGATCGGTGCGGTTTGAGAGAAAAATAGAAACCATATGGTGGGTGACGGATTGATAAAAGTATCACTAGAATTTGTCATTTTCCTTATCAAAAACCGGCGGTTCGGTTGGCAAATAATGGCGGATTTGCCTTGGCGGTTTGGGCGGATTGGCGGTTTATAAAAAATATAATTCAAATTACAAAACTTAAATCAAAGAGTAAAAAAAAGACGAGAGATACCGTGATGTTAAGCATCTTGCGAACCTTTCTTCTGATGCAGCAAGTGTAGCAACAACATGATAATATCAACGACTATGCCATCAATTCATTACAAGCATCTGTGGAAGCTACAATGATAAAATACAATACATAAAATTAATATCATTTGGGGTTTACAATATATTGAAAATGTTTACTGTTGAAAAGTATTTAGATTGAAAAGTGAGCTAATGCAAGTTTGCAACATGGTCAGAAAAAAAAAAAGATTGAAAAGTGAATTGAAATCCAACTTTATTTTGGATTGCTGACATCTTGAATTTCCCCCGAGCAGTAATGTAATACTATATTCTAAAGTATAGAACAACAAGCAAACTTAAGTAAAAAAGAATTTTTAGAATCTTATAAAACATGATTTAATAGCGGTGCGGGTTAGTGCGGTTTGGAAGAAAAATAGAAACCGGCGAATTGATAAAAGTGTCATTAGAATTTGCCATTTTTCTTACCAAAAACCGACTGTTCGATTGGCAAATAATAACGAATTTGTCTTGGTGGGGCGGTGCGGTTTTGGCGGTTTCGACGGTTTCAGCGGTATTATGCACACCCCTAGCTGCGTGTTCAGAAATTCAAGTGCTTGAGCTGTGTGTTCAAAATGCAAACCAAATGCTGCGTCATGGACTTAGTGTTCAGATTGAGCATTGTTATGAGGTGTGTGCCTGAAAAAGGAGCTGTGTGCCCGCAAACGAGCTGTGTGCCCGAAGAATGAGCTGCGTGCCAGAAATGAGTTGTGTGTCCGAAAATAAGCTGTGCCCGAAACGAGCTGTGTGCCCAAAAAACGAGCTGTGCGCCCAAAAATGAGCCGTGTGCCCGAAATGAGCTGTGTGCCCAAATGAGCTGTGTGCCCAGATAAACAGAGTGCTATGTTTTGAGCTGCGTACGAAATGAACAGAATGTTGTGTTGTGAGCCGCGTGCCAAACAAACAAAGTGTTTTGTTGTGAGCCGTGTGCCAAATGAATGGAATGCTATGTCATAAGCCATGTGCCAAGTCTTGCATTGTGCATGCATTTTATCGCGCTATCTTGCGCACCTCATCTGCACTGTTTTGTGCATTGCATTCATCGCGCTATTTCGTGCATCGTAGTGTCTTGTGCTTTGCATATCGCATCGCGCTATCTTGCGCACCTTACTTGCACTTGTTAGTGCATAGCATCGCACTATCTTGCGCACCTTATCTGTATCGCACTGTTTTGTGCATTCACCCTGCTCGTACTGGTTTGTACACCTTTAGCATCGCACTATTTTGTACATCTGTTTAGCACTGTTTTGTGCATTCGCTCTACATCGCATTGTCTTGTGCACATTGTATTTTTGTATCATTCGCACTGTCTTGTGCACTTTTTGGTCTAGGAGATCTTAAATCCTCTGGTCTAGGAGACCTTAAATCCTCTAAAGGTGTAATTCTTTTGGTGTTTGTCGTGCCCGAACGACTTTCGGCGGTCTGGTATAGCCACCTGCCTGTGTTTATGGTGAGTTCCTAGGAGACCAACTGAGACGGTGGAAACTAGAGTTCGAATGGCTCACACCTAGAACGCAAAGGTTCGGGATTTCCGAGACTAAAGTCTGGTTTAAATACCCAGGGGTATATCCTCGGCTTGAAATCTGTATGGCAGCCCCATAGATTAAGATAGCATGTGTATGCATCTCAATTCTGGATACTGAACCAACCTAGTCTATCACCCTGTTGGAGAATAGGGAAAGCTGCAACCATAGTCAGGGAGAAAAGTAGTACCTGTAGTTCAACCGAGAAGAAGCAAAAGATCCCCAGCAGCATGAGGCACGATATTGTATGTACGGTTCATTTGAAGCTGGTGCGACCAGATGAACCGGACGGTATTGTATTCTCCGTGTGAGACGTGGTGAGAATTGCATAATTTTCTTGCATCCTTTCTGCATGTAATGTAGTTTGGTTTGATCTCATTCGCCTGCTTAAACTGTCGCATTCATTGTGTATGATTGCTTCGCTACGGCTGCCTTTGCATAATCATAAGTTACGTTCGGCTTTGTGCATATCATTTCGCATCTTGCCCCTTGCCTGCAGGCACGCCTACGGGCGCATCTCTGTTTATCTCGCCTGTTTGTCTAAGTCTTCGGCCTTGTCAAAAATGGGTCGTCTCTAGGCTTTGACATTCACTCCCGTCACTTATGACTTCCGAGTTCTGTCAAAGTGGGGCAACTGTAGACACCCCATTTTTGACCAACCTTAAGACTTAGACGTCACTGATTGAGCGCTCGGTGATGTTGCATGCTGTGCTCGTTCTGAGGTTTCATAGTCTCGGCTGCGAGCCTTGCCTCCAGACTTCGGGGCTCTTTTGTGCTTTGCCTCGGTTTGGGAACCAGGTCCTGTTTTCTTTGTTTTCTCTTCCTGAAAGGAGAGAGAGGTCTCGTAGATCATCTCTCAGTGGCCGTAGGCTACGTTCTATGGTCGTAGGCTATTTTTCCCGTTTGGAGCCCGGTTTCCGAATTTTCGGAGCCGTCAGCCGTGTGCCTCAGTTCGGGACCGCCTAACCACCACCGTTTGCTCTGGTTTTTGGTATACACCTTATTTCCTCCCTTTTGAGGAACACTGTGGCCCGAGAGACCAACTTCGTGGCCGAATGCCACCTCCGGTGCTTAACAGCCCATTTCAGGGGCCCCGGGCCGCGCGTTTTGGTCCCTGAACCTCCGTTTTGCATCCGTTTTGGTTCATTTTTGGTGGAGACCTTATTTTCATTGTTAGAAAGCTTGTAGGAGAGTGAGAGGCTAGCAATTTTTCTGAAAAGCCAGTTTTATTTCTTCATTGCTCTCCGTCGCTCGTTTTCCTCACTAGAAAGCTAATGTTGACCACTCCCGGGCCACTTTCTTTAGCCCTAAACCCCATATTTGTGTTGCACACACCTGGGAGGCCACCAATATGAATAGGCCGGCCAGTAATTGTCTCTGACCCTTTTGAACCCCTTTAAAAAGTTGGCTTTTCTCTCTCCTGGTTCACATTTTCTAGGTTTTGACCACATATTTGTGTTGCGCACACATGGGAGGCCACCTTCTTTGGGTAGCCGGGCAGCAATTCTAATTGACCCTTTTGACCCCCTGAACCTTTTGAACCTGGCCGGCCATGATCCTCTCTCCAAGTGTATTCCAGCTGTACCAGCTGTTTCCCCCTAGATCCTGTATCCGAGGGGCTGCCTTTTAGGGGGGAAATTTGAATTTGTTTTTCCCCTCCTTTCCTTGGCCTCTCTCCTTCTTTAAAACCAGCACTCTCCTCCATTTCTAGGGGTTGACAAAAAAACCAGCTGGGGCATTGATACATACACTCCCTATCTCTCTCATTCAACCCTCAAAACCCTAAGGTTCTTGCACCCTTTACACTACACCTCCAAGCCTACAACCTCCATACTCTATTCCAACAATTTGAGGCTGTTTTTTTCAGAGCTTAGGAACACCATTTCTCGGGCCAAAAGTTGCTGGAAGTTTGGACTACAAGGGTGAGCCTCATTTCTCTCTCTTTTTGTTCTATTTTGCATGCAATCTTAGCCTTTGTTGCTTACATTTTTGGGCTCCGACCTGAACTGTAAATAGTCATATTTTGAGCTCCTTTTCATGTTTGATCAAGGACCTCTTGCTGTTTGAGGTCTTCTCCTTACCCTTTGTGTTTAATCTCTCTTTTAGGCCTATTTTTGCATGGTATTTTAGTCTTATTTGTGAGCTGTTTTTGACTTGGTCATAAACTGTAAAATGTCTTTTTCTGTGCCCCTCTTCAACTTTGTTGAAGGGCTCTCCTCTGTTTGAGGCCAGCTGCTACCACTTGTCTCTTTATCCCTCTCTTAGGCCTTTTTCTTGCATGTTGTTTTAACCTCACTTGTGTTTATTTTCAAGACTTGATATAAACTATAAAATGCCTTGTTTTGAGCTCCTCTTCAACGTTTCTGAAGGGCTCTTTGCTATTTGGGGCCAGCTGCTGTCCCTTGTCTCTAATCTCTCTTTTAGGGCCATTTTTGCATAATAGATTAGCCCTATTTGTGTTCACTTTTGAGATTTCTTATAAACTGGAAAAAGTCTCCTTTTGATATCATATTCATGTTTGATTAAGGGCATTTTCTTGTTTGAGGTCATATGCTTCCTTGTATGCTTGATTGCCTCTTATTTTGAGCCTTACACCTAAGCTCTTGTTGCATGCTTGGTTTGGCCTTCTAGCCACTGAAATCCATTGGATTTTCAGTGGCTAGTACACTATTTTGAGCCTCCAAATTAGAGGGGGGTGACCCCCTCTCACCTTGACTTGTTTGGTGGTCATTTTTGGCCTTCCAAAGAGACCCTATCTTGCATGCTTTGAAGTCACTTTCCAGGGTCAATTTGGTAAGTTCTAAGACTACCATATTTGATTTTCATAGTTGCTTATGCCATTCTAAGTGTCCACCTTGTATGTGCTTAATAATCCATTGCATGGCCCTCTAAAGGAGCTCATCATTTTTGCATGTATTGGTTGCATCTCCATGGTTATTTGGGCATATTTTCACATGTTTTATTCACTGATTTTTTCTGGTTTGGTAAGATTCCATGTGCATCCTATACTTGCCATATAACTCATGTTTGCTAGCCAAAGTTGCATGCTACTTTAGTCCATCTTGCTAGCATCTTTTGGCCATGATTTGAACTGGAAATGTTCATGTTTTGGGACTTTCTTGGCTCTGTCTTTAACTTCATGATCAAATAATGCATGCTTTGTATAGCTATAGGTCAATTCATGTGCCTAGTCTTGAGTTTCGGGACCATTCCATGCATCGAGTGCCATATTTTCGTGATTCGGGACCATTTTGTATCATATTTCAGTACTGAAATTTGCATGTTTGCATACCATGTTCCATGCCTTGCCATGCTTTGGTAGAGTGGCATTTGATGCCTTAGGCTTGGTCCTCGGTTTGCGTGCATGTGTGCACGCATTTCGAGAGTCTCATTTTCACCTAATGGCCACTGATGTGAGTGTGGCTGAGGTCCACTCATGTTAGTGTAAGTCCATTATGCATTGTGTATGCCATTTCATTTCGCAGCATTGTGTATGCTAGGTTGTATGTTAGAGCATTGTGTATGCCTCGTTACATCGTGCATTGTGTATGCCATTTCATAGCATTGCATATGCTAGGTTGCATGTTAGGATTGCATTCATGCATATCATGCATATTGCATAGTGCTTGGGATAGGAGTTAGCCAAAGCGCGGGAAACGAGGGACGTTTCGTACTCCGAGTGACGGAACGTATCTCAATTCCCTGTCGCCGACATTCCGGATTACCCATGATGAAGTTTAGGCCTCGTTGTGTCCATATGTGCATTCATTTCATATTGAGTCGTGCAAATCGACTCCTCGGCCATCATGCTTCGAGATGCGTGATTGGTGGCACGAGGATCGAGGACTACACTCCCTGAAGAGTAGTCATGCATACATACGTGAAAATACTTTGCCATGCCCCTTTGTTGCTCTCTGTTGCAACAAATCAGAAATCGACAGCCTTCCAGAGCTTGGCACGCATCCCGAGAACAATTGCAAATAGAGGCAAACCGGGGCATCGTAGTGGATTTTCGCGCAAGGCGACTCAAGCATGTATCATCCATCATTCGGAACAGAGCTGAGGCAGTCCATGGATTTGTGTGCCAATTTACTGCTTTCCTAGATTAATTTGTTAATTAATTAGGTTTTTGTCTTTATTTGGACTGTAATTATTTATTTGGGACTGTATTATTTATTCGGACCCTCCGAGCGAGGGCACAACTGTAATTAGTGTGCGTGTGTGTGATGTATGTCTTCCAACCCCACGTCTTTCTCCCTTTTATTTACCCGCTTATGATGGTTAGATTAGGGCATGTTTCAATTAGCATACAGTATGATAGCATGTTTGCATTCATTCATCTGTTTTGCATGCACCGGGCTCGGCGCATCATACTAACTGCATTGTATCTCAATTCCGAGTTGAATACTTGTTAGTTGTAGTATTTCGCATGCCATCTTTAGAATAGCTGAGCATATCTTAGTTGCATCTTGCATGTGTTGCATTAGGCATTTTCGTATAGTTAGGATCATGCATGGATTTCTGATTAGCTTCTGTTTTGGCTTGGAGTACTCGGTAAGTTTTATGCTTTAGCTTGGAGTACTCGGTAAGTTTTATGCTTTAGCATCCTTGCATGCGTGTGAATGACTGCCATGATAGCATGCTTACCATGAGGCTATATGTTTGTGTGATATAACTGCCTGAATGCCTATGGATGAAGGTTGGGTTATTTTAGTTGGAGCAATTCATTAAAATGTGTGTTTTAAGCCCACTAGATGGTGGCAAAATCATGTTTTTCTAAGCCCACCCGAGGGTGGCAAATCCACGTCTTAGCCTACTTACGAGTGGCACCATCAAATCATTTTCAAATAAACAAACATGAAATGTTTTGTTCCAATTCGGGCGACCCAGTCTATACTTGTATGTTGTGCGCATCACACAGTAAATCTAGGCTAATAACCGGAATAAGAACACATAATGTTTTCAAAACTCGATATCATGGTTAGTAGGGGCCGATCTTTGATCGGGTGAGTGAGGGTGCTCACGAAGTGACCTTCCCCAATCGTACCCAAGTTCCCGAGCCGAGGCAACTTTGGTGATGATGGACATGTGGCCTTAGGCAACGAGTCAGGGTTTCCTAAATTTCCCCCAAAATAAAATATTTAGGTGGCGATATCTGGCAAATCAGTCCATGTTTGGCACTTCTTTCTAAAAAATCTGTTTTCTCAAAACGATTTGCCGGATTTGGACTCTTTGGTTCAGATTTAGAACCGTGACAATTTGAGAGTCCGAACCGTAGTAAGCCCAAATGAACAGAACGGGACTCATCCTCCTGGGGCGTTCGGGGACGTCTACAATATTGAAATAGCAATGCAGTTTGTATGATACGCCGAGCCTCGGTGCATGCAAGACAAATGAATTGATGCAAGCATGGGATATGCTAATTTGAAACATGTCCCTAATCTAACCATCAAAAGCGATTAAATAAAATGGAGAAAGTCGTGGGGTTGGAAGACATACACACACGCACACACACTTATTACAACATTATGCCCTCTCGAAGGAGGGTCCGAATGAATAAGCTAACTAACTAGCTACATTAATTAAGCTAACTAATTATTACAAACCGAAACTAATTAACTACTTCTAGCTAACTAATTATTACAAATCGAAAACGAATAACTAGTTAAACTAACTAATTATTGAAAACACTTAATTAGCTACAACTAATTAATTACAACATATGCTTGATCTAACGCTAATTAAACTAACTAGCTAATCACAAGAAACGAGGAATGCATGCATGCTTGATCCTTCACCCGAAAGCCACCATTTTGCTATTGCAAGCCTCTGTTTTCACATATGATCACTGAAAATTCTACTAACTTCCAGAATATCTCTGCTCCACCTCAGGAACACACTGTGCAAAAATCATTAATGGCCGACAAGGGGGATAAGGGGCCGGTCGGCTACCAATTATGGTCGGTCGGCTACCATTGGTGGGCGGTCGGCCACTGCTGGTTCACACTTCCACGCCGCAATAGAGAGCAAAATAGTGTATTCTCACAGGTTGTCTATACTGTTTACCCTTCTTATCATCACACAAGCTCAAAGGAGAGAAACTCTTAGCCCTCAAACCATCAATCAAGCAATTTCCATACATGATGGCTAAGGGACCAAGTTTGTACAAGTTCAATAAATGTACAAACAAGACCAAAAGGACCACCACCCTATCATGCATGATCAAGGGCCACGGCAACCAAGGAAAATGACACATTTTATCACTTTGAGTATGAAATGTCCTATTTGTCTTGTGTTCAAATTAACGTCCGATTTGAACACATGCAATGCAACACAAAGAATGCTTATCTTGCACACTTTTACTTGTCAATTTTTGTTTACTAATTTTAGTTACCAAACCATTCATTAGTCAATTTGTCCATTGGCGAGTGTCTTCTAAAGTGAAAGAAGTGTCAACCAAGGGGTAGTTCAAGGCATGAGGGAAGCTTCATGCCATTGGTAATGAACCCTCAAAGGAGGATTAAACCATTAAGCATGAGCCTTAACCTCAAGCTTAAACAACCCTAAGGTTGAAACAACCCTCAAAACAAATGAAAAAGTGAAGAAATGAGGGAGGTTGCAGATATTTTATGTGTTGAAATTGAGTGATAAAAACAGTAAAAACATGCAACCAACTCACACCAATGAAGGTTAAAGCCTTAAAACACTAAACTAGTGAAGGAATTAACACTACAATTATGCAAAACAAGACTCAAACAAGCTAACCAGCTCAAAATAGAGCTAAAACAAGTTATTTTAGAAGCAAAAACATGCTGGACTTGAGCTAAGTTAAGCTAGAAAAACATGCTAACATGTGAGGCTAACTACGCATGCAAACAAGACATGAGGAGGGGAGGCTAACCCCTCCAATTTTGGACATCAAAACAAGTTTTTGGCCACTAAGAATACTCTGAAATTCATTGGTTAAAAGGCCCAAAAAAGTGATGAATGAAAAGCACAAAAACTATACAAACAAATAAGCAAAAAGGGTGAACCACCCCTAACTAAAAAGAGGCTCAAACTATCACTTTTGGGCCAAAAAAATAGAGTTTCTTATGGTTCAAAACTAGCCTCAAATCAATTTAAAAAGATGAGAAAACAAGTATACTAAACACAAAGCAAGTAAACTACCTCTTGAAGCAAAGAGCAACTCTAGGCACAAATCCAAGCTAAAACCCCTTGTTAGAGCTCAAAACAAGTCTCAAGGAACCTCAGCTGAAAGAGAAGGAGATTTGGTTTAAGAGGTATAGGCTAAATTGTAGAGAAACCAAGCATACATGCACAAATTTGCAAGAGAGAGAGAGAAATCTAGAGAGAGAAGGAGAAATTTGCTCCAAAATTGCTAACCTCTCAAAATGGGGGAGGAACCCCCATACTTATAGAAAAACACCCTCTAAGCTTGGAAACATCTCACCATACACGTGTAGGGAGATGCAGCTTATTGTGCTAACAGCTGGCATAGCTGTCAACAAATATCTGAAAAAAGGCATTGGTGGCCGTCGGCCACCAACAACCATCATCCATGGCCGACAGCCCATGGTGGTGGACGATAGGTCATCAAAAATGTTCCAGACTCAAAAACAACAAGAATTGGTCCAAAACCAAGCACAAAACAGATTAGGTTTCAAGGCTCAAAGGCAGGGTACTACACCAAGAACTTTGAGCACTCAAAATGAACACATGCAATCGTAATCATCGAGTGCACAAGTGATGACGTCCGACTCTTGGGAACGGTAAAAAATGGGGTGTCTACAAACTCTAACCCCATAAAACTATCAAAGACATCTACCATATTTTATGGCCTTAAGCACAAGGGGAAATGGAGCGCCCAATACAATATATATATAACCAAATGAAGTCACCTGAACAACAATACATACTCCCACGTTTTACCGACTACTGGCATGGAAGGCAAATGTTGCACCTCTCATATCACAATACATATACGAAAATAAACTAGCAACACTAACACATAAATAACCCGGCTTCATCAAGCCATAACTACCACAACACATTTTACTGGGCGCGAACTGGAAGGGAACAAAATTTGTCTCAAAGTGCCACACTTTACCAGATCTAAGTTAGAAGAGAGAGGAACCTCAACACACTTTACCAGACACAACCTGAAAGGGAGAGGTACCTGTATCAATGCATCACGCTTTACAGAGTGTTAATCGGAAGGAAACAAACTATATAGTACCTTCTTCATCCAACTTATCACATAACACATCATTTTAGATTATACAATCTAACATATGGCCTTTGACACATATGTTCTATTTAGCAACAAACAATACCATCCTCTACTGATAGCTAAGGGCAAAATTCTAACAACACAATCCTCATAAAGCAATAAGCTCAACTGCAACAATAACATGGATCCCAAAATATAAACCCATTTTTTCCCCTCAATTCATAAAAAGGTTTTACAACATCTCTTTAATTTCAAACCCAATTTCATTACTCCAAATCCCAGTCCTCCTACCAATTTTGCCAACACCCTTTATAATGGTCAAAATCCCAATTTGTTATTATACACCTATAACCCAATATATACACATCATAAACCACTTCAAATTTTCAAAATCATTTACTTTTCCTCTCCTCTTCACAAACTCAACCCTAATTCACAACAGTCAATATTGTTTTAAATAATTATAAAGTCAACAACTCAACTCATCCTTTCCAATTCACATAAGATCATTTAAAAATTTAGGGCATTTCATAATACTCTTTTTAAACATGTACCATTAGCATAAAATTCTTGTAATCAAAGATAAAACATGAAGATATACTTCTTAACCCAAAACCCTAACTTCCACTTACATGTTTTTCAAAAATCTCTTTCAACAATTTAGTTTTTATGCAATAAAAACTACCATGTATTTATTTATAGCAAAACATTGAGAAGCAACAAAGAAATCCCTACCTCAAAGCAAAGAGAAGAAGAAGATGAGCAAAACCCCCCAAAAGTCAAAAATGACGAAACGATGATCTCTGATTAGAACAAAGCCTACAATGCGCTCAATAATCCATCTCAAAGGAGCAAGGTGAGAGGATGACCTGATGTGACTAAATCTGAGAGTTTGTGTGAAAAGCAAAAGCTTAGAGAGAGAAGATGCTGGGTTACGGTGTAGAGAAAGAAAAGAGAGAGAAGAAAAAGGGGGGAAAAATGAAGAAAGAGGATGTGCGGGGGTCTATTTATAATACTAGGACAAAAGTGGGTTTATTATCCGCAAAAGTCAACTTAAAAGAATAAGTTTAAACTCTCCCTCCCCTCTTCCCCCCCCCCCCCCCACTTTAAAAAAAAAATAGAGCCCAAATACGTTGAAGGATTTCTAAAATTTATTGTCAAGTGTCGACACCAAGAGGAGTGGCGTCGATACCGGAAAGTAGTAGTGTTTCAAGTATGTTTGAATCAAGCTGGATGTCGACACCAGAAAGGAGTACTGAAATAATATTACTCAGGCCCAGTGGTGTTGACACAAACGAGCCTAGGTATCGGTCCCAAAAAGAAGAAACAAGAGAGAAAAAAAAAAAGGAGAAAGGAATGCTGGTGTTGACCTTGGAAATTCTAGTGTCGACACCCTGGATAAAATTTCAAGGTTCTAAAACACTTTTTGACAGAACTAAGCACAAAAGAACAATTCTATCAAATTCTAGGGCAAATTTTCACCCAACCAATACAATAATACATCTCCCAAAGGATCTCCATAGCAAAAGAAAAGAAAACAAACACACTTGCCAATAGTTTAAAGAACATAAGTGTTACAATTTTTTTTTTCAACCTATTTGTTCAATTATTTTTTTATCTGTTCATTTTTTTAAAAAATATATTTGTTCAAATTTTTATCTATCTATTGAAATTCACTAAGATTATTTTTTTCTTATTTGTTGAAATTGCAAAGCCTATTTTTCCTATCTGTTAGAATTCACTGAGCTTGTTTTGTCTATTTATTCAATTTTTATTCTATCTATTCAAATTTTGATATATATATATACACACATATATAGACAGATACATGGACTTATTTATTCAAAACAAACTCAAAACTATTCAAATCTTGTCTACTATCTGTTTAAATCTCTTCATATTTCCTCTCTCTCTCTCTCTACATTCAAACCTTCCATCTCCAACCTTTATTTTTCTTTCTCAATCTTTTCTTCATTAGCTCTGTCACCACTTACAGCCATTGAAGAATGCATCACAATTGTTGATTCTCGATTACCACCACCATCAAGAGCCCTTATCGATATCCGAGCTTATTCTCTTTCGCTCTGACGACGATGACTCAATAAATCACACTTTCATTCTTACTTTGGCTACAACCATTGGCGCAACCTCTACTGCCTCATGGCCCTCAAAATCTTCTCTATGAGAACTAGTCCCTCGATGGCTAGGCTCAGTCACTAGTGGTGACTTTCTATCTCGTAAACACCCCATTTTAACTGACCCTAAGACGTTGAGCTCTTGTAGGCATCCTAATGATGAAATGGTGATGCCTCCATCCTTAGAATGTTGGAAATTGCTTCAAGTTGTTGTTACACCATATTTTGGCCAAAAACTGACTTTTTTCAAAAAAGACCAAAATACTTTTCAACTTATTTTTTAGCCAAAAACCAACATTTTCAACCCCGAGAAGCAAGGGAAGCCCAATTATAGTTAGATTGATAGTATTTTCCAAAATTACTGACCGACTTTATTGAAAACATTGATTTGAGAACAATTTGAGCTCGCTTGGGCAATAAGTAGACAAAGGCCATGCAAAACTGTACATAGCCATGCAAACCTCCACCTAACCTACAAAGTTGACACATGGACCCGTAGCCGCAAGTATGTCTGCTCGTGCATACTATGACCGCACTTGGATTGTGTGGCTACACTTATCTTGTGCAGTCGTACTTCCTTTATGCGGCTGCACTTTCACCCAACAAATAGGAAATAAAACTTTGTAAGGATAGTAATGCGGAATTGAGAAGAGGGTCTACGAAGAAAGCGATGCTCAACCCTAACAGCCTCCTTTGGTTTCTGTCCCAACCTAAGAGTTCTTACTCCTTGCCCCCTCCCTCTGTAAGGGTTACATAATTAAAGCCTTTTGAGAGTATTAGAGAGCTTGAGAGAAAGAAACCTCTTCTCCACACCCTAACTCTGAAATTCCTTCATCCTCTCAGCAACCTAAAGCAATCAAAGCCTCCTAAAGCTTGGAAACATGCACTAATATCAAAAACCAAAGCTCGATAATGGCCTACAAGCAAGGAGCCAAAGCTTTCTTTGGCTTGTTTTTTGTGTGCTCTTCGGTTCTTGAAAATCAAAAGGTAAACCCTCTTCTTTTGTTAATTTTATAACTTGTTTTGCATTTATTTTCAGTAGCCAAGCATGCTTAGGGTATAGTTCATGCACATGTCATGTAAGTTTGCATATTTTTCACTTTTTATCGCCTCTTTCATTATATTTCTTTTATTTTCATTAGAATAGCTTGTTTAGGTTCATTTAACCATGTAGAAGTCATGTGTTAGGCCTGGTTTGAACCATCATGTTGGTAGCTCACATCATTATCTTTATTTTCATGACTTGTTGTTTGCGTTTCCTTGCATAATCATCATTCTAATAGCCTCAAACCGAGCCTAGGTTGCATATTGTGTGTATTATTTGCATGTTAGGTCATATGTACTTCAAGTTTTGCATGTAAGATGCTTGAGTGGACATCCGGGTAAGTTCTCTTTGTCCTTTATAGCATATGTATGTCCTTGTTTGCATTGTTTTACGATAATCCAAGTTTAAATGTTTTTCTTGCAAAATTGTTTAGTTTGGTTGATTTTATGAATATTATTTATTTTAGTTTATCTTTAAGGCCATGGACTATTAAAAACCCACTTTTTCAATGAAAGCCTCATATTTTATAGAAAATATGGCTTTTTTCATTTAAACTAAAATAAATGATATTTATTTTATTTAAATCACCTAGTTTTTGGGGTTAGTAAAGATGTTAGGCTTAAAAATAAATTGTATGAAATAATCAACCACTAAAATCATAAAATACAGAGTGAGTAGAGGCCAATCTTTGTACCTATGCTCCCGAACTTAGAAATTTTTTGGTTATGACGGATTGGGCCTTACCTTAGTTTTCATTGTTATAGGTTTCTTAATTCCCCTTTAAAAATTAAGTGGTGACTCTTTGTTATTAAGGCAAGTTAGTCCAATGTTTGTGTGAGAAATGGGCCTTAAGGCATTTTGCCCACAATTGGTGACTCTGCTGGGGAATTAAGTTAGCTAGCTTGAAAATTTCTATTGTATGAGATTAGTGCTTAATTATTAATTGCATTGCATCATTGTGGGCTAGGGAAACCTAGCTTCGTTGCATGATATCTCTGATACTATTCATAGGTTATGTTATGTCAACAAGCAAGCATCATATTTTGCTATTAGTGCCATTTGATCATTCCCTTGCACTCCAAGGTGGCATGAGAGGTATATTGATGGTCATCTTTTAACTAAACCTACCTTTGCATATAGAAAGTTTTAGCACCTTCCAAACTAGGACT
Source organism: Camellia sinensis (assembly GCF_004153795.1). Classification (NCBI taxonomy): domain Eukaryota; kingdom Viridiplantae; phylum Streptophyta; class Magnoliopsida; order Ericales; family Theaceae; genus Camellia; species Camellia sinensis. Next base: position 1,890,555 of record NW_021025943.1, on the reverse strand, counting down.
AGATACCCTCCTTTCTAGGATTGTATTGTTGCCATTTTTTATGATTTAGTGAATCTTGGATCCTATTTCCAAGTCAGGACAGGGTAACCCTACCACTAAATAGCTATGAATGCAAATTATGTGCTTATATGATATATTGCCTTGAATGGAAATGGTGTGATTGGATTCTGAAATCAGAAGTTAGGATGACAATGATTTGATTATGAAATCTAAGGGTCTGATTAGGCAATGATTTGATTATAGGGAAATTTGAGGAATTCTAGGCAATAATCTGATTATGAAATCTCGGGTTTGAAGTTAGGCAGTGATTTGATTTGGTCCTTATTCTAGCAATCGGTGATGAATTAGGGGGTGGTTTCCTAACTTAAAGGATTTGAGTTTGAATTTGAAATTCTTACCTTAGTGGTCAATTGAGAATGATTGCCTTTCCAGAATTTTAAAAGAAAAGAAAATTCCAATGATAATATATATATATATATATATATAAAGAATGGTTAGAGGATGACTTCTAAAAGAAAAAAAAAATTTCCATCCTAAGTGGAGCCTTGGAAATTATGAAAGATATTTAATTGAATGAAAATCGATAAGTTATTGACTTTGGGGGAATTTCAACTTTAAGGAAACATGGTAGATAAGGAAATGATGACCAAGTCTTCCATTTTGAATGAAATTCCAATTCCCCTAAAAGATATTTGACTAGAAAATAATTATTTGATTGAGTGCTTGGAATAAGATTCGAAGTTCCTTAGAGGGAAAGAATTTTGAAAGAAAAAAAAAATAGAGTAGAATTTTGGAAATCATTGAAGGTGTCTGATTGAATGAAAATCTTTAGGTCATTGACTTTGGAGGGAATTTTGATTTTATGGAAAAGTGATAGACAAGGAAGTGATGACTAGGTTTTTCCCTTTGAAATAGAATTTTGAATTTCCTTAGAAGATATTTGACTAGAAGACGATTGTTTAATTCGATGCTTGGAATGAAATTTGGAGTTTCTTAAAAAAAAAATTGAAATAAAATTTGAGTAGAATTTGAAAATTATGGAAAGTGTTTCTAATTAAATAAAAACCTTTGGGCTGTTGAATTTGGAGGGATCTTAACTTTATTAGAAAAAAAGTAGGTGTGGAGAAGTGGTTTGGAAATACTCTTGGATCCTGAAGGACGTCCCTGATCCTCTGATTGCCACCTGAAAAAAGGATTAACACTCCGGTCGGGGGTGCCGGAATTAGCACTCCGACGGACAAGTTAGTATATACTCTCACTCTTTTGCTTGTGTGTTAAGTTTTCTTTTATCTATCCTCACATACCTCTCTTTAGTTGACGCTCCTCTCATTTATACTTGTCTCTGATCTCGGGGGTCGGGCCCACTTTTAATCCAGCGCATAATTGCTCACTCGGCCATTCTGTCGTGCGCCTATTCTCACTCGGCTTCTTGTATGGCTGATCTAGTTATTCGGCTTCCAGATCCCCCAGGATGGAGCCGAATAGTATATATTCTGATTTTCTTCAAATTCATTTGGCTTTCCTACATATAAGATTATTCGGCTCCCACAATTGCCCCCAAAATATCCTACTAATGCCAGTTAGTCGGCATGTTTGGTCTTGAACTTGGAGGGTAAAAAAATACGGTGGTTACCCTCATTCCAACACAAGCGTTAGATCGTCTGCGCTTTTTAGGATTCATTATAATTTCCTGCCCCTTTGTATGCTTCATTCATTTAATGCAATTTGAAACCATGTTGTCCCTTCGAATGTATGTTTTTTGAATACGTAAAGCTTTTTGGTTGCCTGTCAGTATACCTCCTTCATTCCACAACCTCTGCAACTTCTTCCCGTTCCTCATTATCCTCTCTACTTCTTGTAAGTTCTCCTCTTCTCCATTTCGACTCCCATTTCCTTGTTTGTTTTTAGTTTAGAGTACTTCCTATACTGGCTAGGGTGGAAAAACATTTAAAAGCCCTTCTTTCTACGGATCAAGTTTCTGGTTTTCGTCACCATTTTTCCATTCCTGACGACGTCCATTTGTCACTCGTGGTGGAGAGCGTAATTGACATGGAGAGGACCGATGAGAGTACAATCATCTTTCCTCTCTGGTCAATCGCTGAGAGCGGAGTTCGTTTCACCCTTCACCCATTTTTGAGGGCCGTCTTTCGTCACTGGGGTCTAATCCCATCTCAGCCTAACGTAAATTTTTATCAAATCATAATGGGAATTGTAGAATTATACCAGCGCCTTAGGCTCAATCTTGGAATCCCTACTATTCGGCATTGCTATGCCTTGGCCAAGTCCTCTGGTCGGCAGGGGCGCTACTTTCTCAGGGCTACGAACACCAACCATTATTTGGTAACTATGCTTGCCAGCTTTGGCAAGCGTGTTGACGATGTTATGGTCGTTGTCCGAGGCAATTGGGAATTTGGCGAGGGCGAAGATCGCCTAGATCCTGTGCCTAGACGAAAAGGCAAACTAGGTGGCTATATACTCCCCCATGTGTATTTGTTATATATTTACCCAGCTTAGATTCTATACACTTACCATTTCATTTACGTAGGTAACGATTTGAAAAAAGTTCTCGTCTTGGCTGACGACACTGTACTTCCGCAAATCAAAACTGCGCTCCAGTTCTTCGGCTGTCCGAACCTCCAAAAGCAAAGGAGGGCGGCCCACACACTTCTGAGATATGAGCCAACTTACGCTACGTTCTCGGCCGCAGATCACATTCCGATTCCAAGGGGCGAATAGTAGCTTATGGTGCTTATTTTCCTGAACTTCAAAAATCTTAGGCAGATTGGTCTTGAAACTTCAGATTCAGAGCCGACAGATGAACAAATAGTCGAAGAAGTCACTGAGCAGCCAAATCAATCCACCTTGGACAGATCAATTAGTCTAGAAGAGGAGGTTGACGCGGCTCTAAATTTGGTTTTTGAGGAAGCCGACCTCAACCCTCCATCCACTTCTGGCCCATTTGAAGATATTTTCACCGACTTAGGGGACCTTCCTGGCGCATATCCTGAGAACATGGCTGGGGAGTCACTCACGCAGATGGCCAGGAGAAAAAATGTCGAGAGGATAGCTGCCCGGAGAAAGGCTGAAGTCGACCGATCTGAACCTCCACTCGTTGTTGGGGGCTGAGTCTTCTCTACCTGCTATCGTTGAAGAAACGATGCATATTGATACGGCTGAAACAGAGAACATTGTCGATCAACAGGGCAGTTAGGAGGCCGAGCATAGGGGGAAATAACGTTCTGCCGAGCATGAAGCCGACTCTTCAGAAAACCTGACTGACAAATGGCCGCGCATAGAGGAGTCAGACCTAGTTGTGCCATTTATCATACAACCAAGGATGAAGAATGTGTCGGTTACTTCTGATGCATCGGCTGTGAAAGATGCTGTATGGCCTTGAGCATGGCCTCCTCAATTTCTCTACCGGTTAATAGAGCAACCTTTCGCGCAAAGCCGGATTTGTTGTCCATAGCACTAGCTACTCAATTGGAAATATTGGTACATGACTTGAGCCTAGTTTGCAGTCTTGCGTCTATTTTTCTCTCTCTCTTTATGCCAGCTATCTTACCAATTCCTTGTTTTACAGGCGCGGGAAGGATAACTGAGATTGGTCGCCACCTACATGACGCTATTGAACAAATCAACTTTCTCACAGCTGAAGTTAAAAATGAAAAGGACAAGTCAATAGAGGCCTCTCTTAGAGCCAAGTCCGAGGTGATGAAAGTGGCGGAAGAACCAGCAAGGGATGATGCCGAGGTAGAAAAGGCCAAGAGTGCCGACTAACTCAGGTTGGCCGCCGAAGAAAGGGCGAGCGCAAGCGGTGACGCGCTTAAGTTGGCCAAGCAAGTGATTGTTAAACTAGAAGCCGATTTGGAGGCATCGAAGAAGGGAAAGGAAATCGCCGACTTTGAGATTTCCAATGTATTCCAAGCAGGGAATGACGCCGCCTTAGAAAATTACGTGGAGGAAGTACCTAAGTTCGAGAATAGGGGCTTCAAACACGGCTGTCTCAAAGCCCTCGCTGCTGCTAATGTGACATTGGAACAGTTGATTCCATACGAGCAGTAGACGTTAAGCCGCTGGAGTCTAACCCTGGAGATTGACTAGGGTCGAAGTAATTTTGATTTTTGTTTGATATCTTGTGTGCATAGGTTTTATAGATTTTTGTTTATTTATTTCGGTTAGAAGTTAAATGTAGGGTAATTTTCATGTGTAAAACTACTGTTTGTACTCAATTTATTAATGAAAATTATCTTTGCCTTTTTGTCTATCTGCTGCATGTGTTGGTTATCGGCTAAGTAGGATGATGTAAAATTATGAAATGAGTAAATTAATTCGGTGACAAAATAACTGCTTAGCTTTGCGATTTAGCTGAATAGATTAATGAATCTTCCCTTGCCTCAATTGGTGAATGAACAGGACCACCGAATATCAGCAGTTCATGGATTGACTAGGGCACATCCGCTTAGCGGCATTAAGCTTTGAAATGAGTAAATTAATTCAGCGATAAAATAACTGCGTAGCTTTGCGATTTAGCCGAATAGATTAATGAATCTACCCTTGCCTCAGCTGATGAATGAACGGAACCACCGAATATCAGAAGCCGGGCCGAACAAATTAATGAATCTACCCTTGCCTTAGGTGATTAATGAATGGAACCGCTGAATATCGGTAGTTCATGGATTGGCTGGGGCACAGAAACTTATCGGCACAAAGCGATGAGGCTAGGTCGAATAGATTAATGAATCTTCCCTTGCAAAGTTGATTAATGAACAGAACCGCCGAATATCAGTAGTTCATGGATTGGCTGGGGCACAGAATCTTATCGGCACAAAGCGATGAAGCTGGGCCGAATAGATTAATGAATCTGTCCTTGCCCTAATTGATTAATGAACGGAACTACCAAATATCAGTAGTTCATGGATTAGCGCAAAGTATTGAAGGGATTACTTCGGGAATACTGCACCTGTAATTAATAAGTGGGGTGAGTACTGCATGCGCTTAGGTTTCATTTTTGTGTTCAAATTCCATAAATTGCAAGAGGGAAAAAGCATTGTGTCGAACCAAGCTAGACGAATTTGGATGCCAAGAAGACTATTCTTCAACAGCAGAGGGAATGGAAGGACACTGGCCGAGTTGGACTCAGAGATGAATTGAGGTGGCGAACCTATACGTACGGGGAGTTGGACGTCGGGGGAGCGTGAGAGGCGTCATTTCCCACGTCGTCGAAGTAGGTCACCCAGGAAGGAGAAGCAACAATGAGGTAACTCCCCCTACTCGCGAGGCAAAAACAGTGGGCCACCGCGCTCGTTGAGTTTCGGTCTTCGTTGGGAACAAACCGATGATGGAAGCAGATTCAATTATCCATGATCCAAACGTGACAGTCGAGTTTGCTCAACAGATTTTTCCACCAGAAGTCCAGCAGTTGATGGTTAGCCGACCCGATTACGAAGTTTTTCGGGAGGGCGTCCATGGTGCAATAAAGGGGTTATATACCTGCTATGAAATTGGCATGTGTCTTCGTGCCACGAGAAGAGAGATAGAGCAGAAAGATGGTCGCATTCAAAGCTTGGAAGTACGCGTAGATAAAGCCGAGAATGAGCTGATGAAAGCTAAAACTTCTGAAACTCAGTCGGCGAGTCAAGTGAACTCGATTGTCGCAGAAAGAGTAAAGCAACAAATTTTGGATCGCTGACCGAGAAACAGTGAGCATGTTCATAATAGAAGCTACGAAGACCAAATCCTATGAACAAGGCTTCCATGATGGCCGAAAAATTGGAATAGAGAAGGCGAAGGAAAAGCTAGCCAAGGAAGTCTGTCGATGCGAAAATCGTGGATTTAAGCATGGGTGGATCAAGGCTCTCTAGGCGGTGGGCGTTGATTTGGCGTCGCCATTATATCAGAGTTACAATTTTCCTTTCGAGGCTTTCGACGACGAAGATGGTGCCGAATAAAATTTATTGAACACATTGTTCCGTTTTGATGCAAATCATGTATTCACAATCTATTTAATGAAACATTTTATTTCGAATGTCTGTATATTGCTTCAATCACTGTTTGTAAATTAAGTCATGACCTTCATCTATTACTTTATGTCAATCACGTTTACGCTGCCAATCTAGATATCCACGAAGGGAGCTCTGGATTTAGAGATTTATTCGGTCCAAACTTGTCATTCACGGATGGGGCTCTGAATTTGGAGGATTATTACTTGGCCAATCGTAATATCCACAAAGGGCACTCCGGATTCAGAGGCTTATTCGGCCCAAATGTGTCATTCATGGATGGGACTCCGAATTTGGAGGATTATGACTTGGCCAATCATGATATCCATGAAGGGCGCCCTAAATTCGGAGGATTATTCGGCCTAAACATGTCATTCACGGATGGGGCTCCGTATTCGGAGGCTTTTGTCTTAGCCAATCATAATATCCACGAAGGGCACTCCGAATTTGGAGGCTTATTCAGCCCAAACATGTCATTCACGTATGGGGCTTTGAATTCGGAGGCTTTTGACTTGGCCAATCATGATATCCACGAAGGGCGCTCCGAATTCGGAAGCTTAATCGGCCCAAACGTGTCATTCATGTATGGGGCTTTGAATTCGGAGGCTTTTGACTTGGCCAATCATGATATCCACGAAGGGCGCTCCGAATTCGGAAGCTTATTCGGCCCAAACGTGTCATTCACGGATGGGGCTCCGACTTCGGAAGCTTTTTGACTTGGCCAATCGTGTTATCTATGAAGGGCGCTCCAAATTCGGAGGCTTATTCAGCCTAAATGTGTCATGACGGTTGGGGCTCCGAATTCGGAGGCTTTTTCGGCCCAAATGTGTCATTCATGGATGGGGCTCCAAATTCGGAGGCTTTTCTCTTAGCCAATCGTGATATCCACGAAGGGCGGTCTGAATTCAGAGGCTTATTTGGCCCAAACGTGTCATTCACAAATGGGGCTCCGAATTCAGAGGCTTTTGTCTTAGCCAATCATGATATCCATGAAGGGCGCTCTGAATTCGGAGGCTTATTTGGCCCAAACGTGTCATTTAGGGATAGGGCTCCGAATTCGAAGGCTTTTTGTTACCAAACCAAAATTCACAAATTTACGTAAAGCAAGGAGAAAGGCATTGCATTGGGAAAATGAAAGTTGTACATAGCGAAAATTCAAAACAAGCTAACATGCCATACAAGTTGGGTTAATCATAAAATTTACGCAAATGCATGGAATTCCAGGAATGTGGCAAACTTCTTCTAGACATGTCTTTGAGCCGATATGCCCCTGTGCCGGCGATTGATTCGACTTGATAGGGGACATCCCAATTGGGACCTAACTTTCCATTAGCGGGATTCCTAGTCGTGGGAAGCACTTTCTTGAGGACCAATTCTCTTGGTGTATAACAACGCAGCTGTACGCGTTGATTATATGATTTAGCGAGCTGTTGTTGATACCGCTCCACAGAAGCAAGGGCACGGTCTCAGCGTTCCTCAATCAGATGTCAAGTCTAACGCCAGCATTATGTCAATACGGCCCAAGTCAAAAACCTTCATTTTCAGAGTGGGTAGGCCGATCTCCAGGGGGATGATTGCCTGGGTTCCAAAGCATAAGTGAACGGCGTCTCCCCAGTGGACTGCCTTGGAGTAGTGCATGAGCCCACAACACACTGGGCAGCTCTGCGACCGATCTGCCTTTAGCTTTCTCCAACCTTTTCTTGATGCCATCCAGAATGACTTTATTGGAGGCCTCCGCTTGACTATTGCTTTGTGGATAAGCCAGCGAAGAAAAATAGGGCTGAATATAATATGAGTTGCATAATTCTCGGTAGACGCCACGATCAAACTGGGTGCCGTTACCTGAAACAATTGCTCTTGGTATGCCGAATCACGTTGTGATGTTTTTCTGTACGAAACGCTTAACGTCAGTATCTTGAATATGTGTCAGTGCATTCGCTTTGACCTATTTTGTGAAGTAATCTGTTTCGACAATCAAGAATCGCTTGTTCCCTGGTGCCTGGGGCAATGGTCTGACGATGTCAAGTCCCCATTGAGCGAACGACCAAGGACTAGTGATAGAGTTTAACTCATCGGCAGACAAATGAGTTAAAGGGGAAAACTTCTGGCATTGTTCGCATTTCTTGACATAGCACTCAACATCTGTTCTCATGGTCGGCCAATAGTAGCCCTGTGTTACGGCTCGATGGGCCAAAGAACGCCCGCAAGAACGGGCACCACAATTGCCTTCATGTATTTCAGCCAAGAGTTCCTCGACTTTATCCGGATGAACACAGTCTAGGTACGGACCATAAAGGGATTTTTTGTAGAGCTTTCCTTGTGGATTCAAGTAGTATCGCAGGGCTTTGTTTTGCAGTTTGTGTGCTTCTTTCTTGTCTGTCGGGAGCTGCTCGGATGACAAGAATGCAGTGATAGGGTCTATCCCACTTGGACCTGGTTCAATGATATTGATCTGAACTGATTCAGAAGAGGCAATGCTCAGCTCAGGGATGAATTCTACTTCAATTGTCTATTTAATTTCTAAGTTGATGGCAGAGGCTAGGCAAGCCAAAGCGTCCGCATGCGTGTTCTGATTTCGGGTTATCTGATTCAATTCATGATGATCGAATTTTGTGAGCAAAGAATTTGCTATTTTCATGTAGGCTGACATACGGTCATTTTTGGTTGCATATTCTCCTTTCAACTGGTTGATGACTAGTTTTGAGTCACAGAAAACAAGCAGACGCCGCGCACCAAGTAGAAGTGCATTCCTTAGGCTGGTTAATAGTGCTTCGTATTCGGCCTCGTTGTTTGACGCATCGAAGCCCAATTTGACAACCTGCTCGATTATTGCCCCTTCGGGGGTCATGATTACTACGCCTGCACCACTTCCACGTTGGTTGGATGACCCGTCACAGTACATCTGCCAAATGTCTCCAACATATACTCTCCAGTTGGGCTTAGGTTGCAATTGATTAGACTTAAAGTCAGCGAGGGATCCCGTGAATTTGGCTAAAGTCGGCAAGCACTTGCCCCTTGATGGAAGTTTTGGGCAAAAATTGGATATCATACTGACCGAGTTCCAGTACCCATTTTGAAACACACCTTGATACTTCCACGCTGCGAAGAGCTGAATGGAGGGGATAGTCCGTTAGTACCCTAATGGTATGCCCCTGAAAGTAATGCATCAGTTTCCTTGCAGCCATGACGAGAGCAAGGATAAGCTTTTTTAACGGAAGATAACGTGTTTATACTGACCAAGTTCCAGTGCCCATTTTGAAACGCACCCGGATGCTTCCGCACTGCAGAGTGCTGAACGGAGGGGATAGTCCGTTAGTACCCCGATGGTATGCCCCTAAAAGTAATGCATCAGTTTCCTTGCAACCATGACAAGAGCAAGGATGAGCTTTTCCAACGGAAGATAACATGTTTTAGCGTCAGCCATTGCTTTACTTACATAGTAAACTGGTCGCTGCTCCTCAAGTTCTTCCTTTAACAGTACAGCACTGACCGCCTGGTCAGATACCGCCAGATGCAAAATGAGCGGATCGCCTGCCGAAAGTGTTGCCAAGAGTGGTATTGACCGGAGATAAGTCTTCAAGCCATCCAAAGCGGCCTGGCACTTGGGGGTCCTTGCCGAAGTGTGTGAAAGAATTGTCGGCAGTGATCTGTGGAACGGCTAATGAACTTGTTGAGAACGGCAGCCATTCCCATCAGCTTCTGAACCTCTTTGACCGATCGAGGAAAGCCAAGCTCTAGAATTGCTATGATTTACCTCGGGTTAGCTTCGATTCTGCGGTGGTTAACGATGTAGCTAAGGAATTTTTCGGATCTGATGCCGAATGCACATTTGGAGGCATTCAACTTCATTTTGTACTTTCAAGGAATGCCAAATGTCTCTACCAAATTGGCTAGATGGGTTTGCTTTTCCATGGACTTGACCACCATAGCGTCGATGTATTCTTCCATGGTAAGTTGCCCCCGCATTCTTTAGCCCGAAGAGCATGACCTCGTAGCAATAGGTTCCTCTTGGGGTGAGGAATGAGGTTTTTTCTTGGTCCTCAGGGTGCATGGCAATTTGATGGTAGCCCCTGTAGGCATCCAAGAAGCTCATGCATTGATGATGTGCCGTTGAAATTACGAGTTGGTCTATTCTGGGGAGGGGAAAACAATCCTTGGGACAAGCTTTATTCAAGTCTGTGAAACCCACACAAACATGCCAAGACCCATTCTTCTTTTTTACCACGACAGTATTGAACAACCATGTAGGATAGGTTACTTCTCGGATTGCCCTAGCATCAAGTAATCTGTCAACCTATTCAACAACGGCCGAAGTATGCTCCGCGGTAGACCGTCGACTTCTCTAGATGACTGGTTTGCATTTTGTAAGCGGTGCTAAGCCATGGATGGATCTACCCCTGGCATCTCATATTGTGTCCACGCAAACACGTCAAGGTTGTCGAGTAAGAAGGAAATGAGCTCATCCCTGTCATCCTCATTTAAGGAAGCGTCGATCATGAAGAACTTGTCTGGATTCCCATTGATTTTAACCCTATCCAGGGCCTCTGTTGCCTTTTCACTGGGTACCTTTCCAGTGTCTTCAAGGCTTTCCCGATCTGGTACCTTAATCGAGTTCACTTCCTGCTCTTTTGGTCTTTTTCCGGCCACCAGATAGCATGCCCGTGCGGGTTTCTGAGAACCCCGAATTCATTCAATGCCGTACGTAGTTGGGAAGCGAAGTGGCTGGTGATAGGTGCTCGGCACGGCTTGCATGGTACGTAACAAAGTTCTTCCCATGATGAGGTTGCATGGTGAAGGAAGTTTAACAACCAAGAATTCTACATCTACTGATTTGGTGCCGGCCCGAACTGGTAGTGTGATTTTGCCCAAGGGGTACTCTAGGTTAGCGTTGAAGCCGAATAATGGATAATCAGCCGGCGATAGGTCCGAGTCAGTGAAGCTGAGATTGACAAATATTTTGTAATACATTATTTCCGAAGTACTTCCTTGATCAATGAGAACATGTTCAATGGTGAATCTGTTCACACGCAACTCGACTACGAGGGGATCAGTGTGGTGGAGAGTTACTCCAACTAAGTCGGTGTCATCAAAACTAATCCTCCCAGTTTCACAGGGCCGTTTTGCTGGTGTGATCGGCCTAGATTGCAATTGAATCGTATGCACCTCAGATGATGTCAGCAAGCTGTATATTATATGAATTACACCGAGTGGAGGTGAATCCAGTCCTAAGGCTACTATGTTCGATGAACTATTCTTCTGGACGTGTTGCGCCAGCCAGCTGTTTTATACTAGCTCTTCCAGGTGATCCTTCAGTGCATAACAACTGTCAGTGTCATGACCGTGGTCTTTATGATACTCATACCATTTATCCCGTCTCCTCGTATCGGGAGGTCCCATCATCTTCGGCGGCCACTTGAAGAACGGAAGGTGTTGGACTTTCGACAGAATCTTACTGATCGGCTCGGTTAACTCCGTGTACTTCTTGTCTGAGCGCCTTGTGCTCCTGTTATCCACTTGATATTGTTCATTTGCTCGATGTGAACATTGATCATTTGATCGGCACGAGCTACGCCTTTTGTCTCGTTTAGCCTGATTCCGCGGTTTGGGGCTCCTTCATGGCATGACGCTAATCAGCTGAACGATTCCCGGCGGAGCCATCTTAACGGCTTTCTGGCCAGCTCTGACCCGCAGGGCATCATCTTCCACTTTGCAATACTCTTCGACTTTCTTCATTAATGCCCAGACTGTTTTAGGGGGCCGTCTGGTCAATGAACTGTAGAGGGGACTATCGGGATGCAATCCCATCTTAAAGGCGGTGATGGGCATGGAGTCATTGCAAGCACCATCTCCCAAATTAAAGCATTCCCAATAGCAGGCCAAGTATTCACGAGGGGTTTCTTCTGGTTTAATTTGTATGGCCCAGAGAGAATCGGCTTGCTTCGACTGGATCTCATTAGTGATGAATCTTGCCCTGAATGACTTTTGGAGTTGGTGAAAGCTCTTGATCGAAGCCGGTTCCAGATTATAACACCACCTGACGGCCAATGGTGCCAGACTGCTTGGAAATATTCGACACATGAGGGCTTCATCGTCAGCATGAAGCGTCATTGCTTGCTTATAATGACGAATGTGATTAGTGGGGTCCGATTTCCCATCGTAAAGGATGAACAACGGTGCTTTGAACTTTTTGGGTAGCACAACCCTTCTAATTCGTCGCACAAAAGGGTCATGCTTATCTTCCTCATCCGAATCACCACTTCTCCCTCGTTTATGCCGTATATACGGACTTCCTTCAAATGAGCTGGATACGTCGACTCATCCTTTCTTTTTAGGTTCTGGAGATGATGAATTAGAGTCACTGTCATTATCGCATTTCCGAAGTCAACGTCGTTGACCATCCTTCTTTGCCAAAGGTCAACCCCGGTCTTGACATGCGACTTGTTGGGATTTCGCCACCTCCAAGGCCAAGTCCTGGCGCAGGCGCTCGTTCTTAGCCATCATGTTCTCCAGTCGCTGTTCATTTTGCTTTGCTTGATCCATAATCGTCTGCATTGTCTCATGCACTGAAGTTGAGGGTGAGGTCTGAGCTACTAAATCGAAGTTCAAGGCCCGTTGTGTGGCGATATTCTCTGGTCCAAGCATGTTTCTTGGAGTGAGGTTGTCTCTTGGTGTAGTTTCGTCAATGACTATTGGAGGATCCTCTGTTACGCTTGCCATGGATGTGCTTGAGTATTCCCACAGACAGCGCTAATTATGGAGAAGTGGTTTGGAAATACTCTTGGATCTTGAAGGATGCTCTTGATCCTCTGGTTGCCACCTGAAAAAAGGATTAACACTCCGGTCGGGGGTGCAGGAATTAACACTCCGACGGACAAGTTAGTATATACTCTCACTCTTTTGCTTGTGTCTTAAGTTTTCTTTTATCTGTTCTCACATACGTCTCTTTGGTTGACGTTCCTCTCATTTATACTCATCTCTGATCTCAAGGGTCGGGCCCACTTTTAATCCAGTGCATAATTGCTCATTCAGCCATTCTGTCGTGCGCCTATTCTGACTCGGCTTCTTGTACGGCTGATTCTATGGCCGATCTAGTTATTCGGCTTCCAGATCCCCCAGGATGGAGCCGAATAGTATATATTATGATTTTCTTCAAATTCATTTGGCTTTCCTACATATAAGATTATTCGGCTCCCACAGTAGGTGAGGAAGTGGTGACTAAGTCTGCCATTTTGAATAAAATTTTGATTCATTTATGAGATATTTAGCTAAAAGATGATTGTTTGACTGATTCCTTAGAATAAAATCTGAACTCCTCAAAAAATTTTATGGAAAAAAAAAGTTTTACCTTGAAAAATGGAAGTAATAATTTGATCATGTGGTTTTGAATAAAAATAGGGCATTTTTCTGTGGTTAAGTAATAAGTAATTGAAAGACAATTGTTGAGTTGATCACTTTAGTAAAAAATTCTAAAAATTCCTTAAAGTTCCTTGGGTGGGACACAATCACGTAATTGATGATGATGATGGGTTTGAGACTTCCACGGTAAGTCTAAACAAAATTTGACTAGGGTACATCTACCTATTCACAAGATTGTTTTGCAATTATTGCTCTTGGAATGAAAGTTTTCCAAGCTAAGTGGGCCAGACTCAGTCATTTGTCTCGTACTCAAGATATAGTTGTCAGAAAGCATGTGTTAGTCTCACTCAAGCCACTAGAAAGGAAAATCTGCAAGCACAATCCCATGCCGTCTAAACAGTTCAGCCTAACCTAGAGTTAGTGCATCTGGAATGGGCTGACCCGCATTTGTCAGCTCCTCTGAACCCAGAACATTTCAGGTTTCCTAGCCCAGAATCGGAGATCTCAATAGCCTAATCCTAAGAGTTGACTGATATGATATGTGCGCTCGAAAGGTCTGTGGATATGTTGTGCGCAACTATAGATGCTCAAGAACAAACTCTGAATCAACTACAAGCTCAAGCGGCTGCATTACCACCACCGCCACCAAAACCACAACAAGTTCCGAGGAAGGAAGTACCGGTTGTCCTTATTCCACCTCCAGATCAACCAAAGAACGAACCCTAGATTGAAGTGCCAAACCTTGACATTAATGTTAACAAACTAGTCAAGCTAGAGAAGGCTATGATGAGGACTAAAGGTCCTGATTGCATTCTGGGCCTAGATGTTGGATTAGGAGAGATAATTGTGTGTTTTCCTGAAAATTTCAAAATGCCGCACATCGATAGGTTTGATGGTTCAAGAGACCCCACGGTGCATGTCTGACTCATTGCTAACATTTTGAGACATATGGGCTCACCCGCCAACAAACCTTGTGTTTGTTTGGTTAAACCTTGTTCGGGGTGGCAGTCAACTGCTATGCCAAACTTGATAATGAAATCAAGTGGAAGTGGGACGATTTGGCCAGGCATTCGTTGCTCAATACTTCTACAATAATCAGCTGGAGGTAACCATGAGGGAACTTGAAACCACCATGAGAGAACCTAATGAAAGTTTCAGTGATTTTGTCACAAGATGGACAACTAAGGCAACAAGAATAACTAACCGACCCGATCAAAGGATCAAGTGGGAACTATTGTGAAGAATTTGCATCCTTCTTTACTAGGCATCATGTTGCATTTGCCATTATTTACCTTCTGGAAATGTTTGACACCGGGAATCAAATACAAGATGGGATTAACCAGGGTATCATCAAAGTGGAAGCCACTGCATAACCTCAAAAGAAGACCTTCACCAGAAATGCACCTACCACAACATCTAATACCAAACACACTAAAATCCATGTTGTAGGGACCTAAGCTATATTTGACCCATTCGTTGGAACCACCCAAACCATCCAATCCACTCACACCCAAAGTATCTTCCATCCACTTCATATGTTCTTGTCTAAAGCAATGCAAATCCATAGAGGCAAAGAGCACCTGAAACCTATTGGCCGTAGACCATTCTTGGATCCTCTACCTGTTAACCATGACCCTACCAAATATTACGCCTTCCACCAATAAGTCGGCTATGAAACCGACAACTGTGTCTGGCTTCGTCATGAAATTCAAGATCTCATTAACAACAAAGTTACAGCTCTACCACAAAAGCCAAATGTCACCACTAACCCTTTCCTAGAGCACAACAAAATTGTTCCTTCTCCACCCAATGTTAATGCAACACAAATTACCTTAACAACCTTCAACCCTAGCCAATTCATCATATTAGCCAACCTACCCAAACCGGTGGTGCCTATACCCAAAGAATTGAGAGTGGATATCATCTAGAAAGAACTACAAGTGAATAAGCTTAACCTGATAGTGACTTTCCTCGCTTAAATGTAAGGACTAATTATTATGGAAGAAGAGCTGAATAAGCCAAGGCTACCAAGAGAAGGTGAAGGATTTACTGAACATGAATGGTTGAACTTCGTCATTGGAAAAATGGAAACAACAGAGGAGGTACCAATAATATCCACAACAAGTGAGCAATCCTAACTCGCAGAAGCATACGATCATAGCAAGTACATTGTGTTTGACAGTGAGTCCAAATTGAGAGTAATACTTCTTGAATCCATTAATATTGATTTCTTGGGGGTAGACGCCATCACAAAAGATCTCTTGGGTTACCCTGGTGATTTTGATGGGTCCCAACATGTGGAGAATCAAGGGTGGGAGAGTGAGTTTGAGGGAGAGGGAGATGGAAATAAAGAGGAAGAAAAGAAAGATAAAAAGCAAAGGGAAGAAACTAAAACCTACCTAGAAGGTTACTCGAAATTGGAAGATGAAAAGATAACTAACATCTGAGAATCCATCTAGGACAGGTAGTTATCTTTTCATCTTCCATCTTCCAAAAGATATCTTTTCATCTTTTCATCTTCCAAGGAGAAGTCCATCTTCGAAATTGGAAGTCCATATCTTTTCATCTTCGAATCCATCTGAAAAGATAACTAACTTTGCTCGATTTTCTTTCTCCTTATTTTAATTTATTTTGTTTTCAAGTCTGAGTTTGATGTTGGTACTCTTTTTTTATCAATAATATAGCCAGTGATTCTGAATACTCTATTAATTGCATTGAATCCCAATAAAAGAAAAAAAAAATGACTCTCCAAAAGCTTAAAAGACCTAATTGAATGGGAAAAGGAAATATGAGCCAAAATTTGTAATTAATGAAATAATGTCAATAAACTTGGGTAGTGAGGAAAAATCCTTGTTTGGTTTGGATTGGATCCATGTTGTTTTTATGGGAGCAAAAGCACTTAGTCGCTCTTTTAAAAGAATTCAAAGATACATTTTTTTTTTTTTTACCAATAGGGGGTTGGTTTAGTGAATAAGACCTTCGAATCCCTCGCTTAATGCTTGGGTTCAAGTCTCCATAGCCCTTTGTTGGGTTAAACATATTCTTTAGTTCCTGGAGCATGCGGGGGAACTAAGCATCGGCCCTAACATAGGTGCAGTGGGGTTCCCTAAAAATATGTTGTATGTACTAAGGGGCAATACTCCCTTATGGATATGTTGGAGTAGCCTATTTACATATCTATTTCATGAATCAAAAAAAAAAAAGATACATTTTTATGTGATCCTATAAAAACATGCCTGGAATCAATCCCGAGACTATGCAATATGAAACCCCTTTAGGCTCCAAAACCAGTTCTGTAGCAAGGGTATTGGGCATCAATCAAACTTGGACAATTCTTTATCCCTTAAGCACAACACAAATAAATTGTTCTACTCATGGGAAATGAAAACCTCACACCATTGCAAAGAGCAAAATAAGCAATTGCATAGAATCAACATCATCTAAGGAAGACATTCAAATAAAAAAGAACAAGGTCACCATGACAGGAGGGAACGTTTGTAGAAAATTTGAATGAGATGAAAATTCACAAAATATGTTAACCTTGAGAAAGCTTGTTAGGTCGAAAACCTAAAGGGCGACATAAGGAAAAGTTTGAGCACACAAAAAATAAAAGAAAATAAAAAAGAGAAGGAAAAACTGAAAGCTCGCAAGGTTGAAAACTCGAAAGACCAATCTTGGTAAAAGTTTAAGCACAAACGGAGAGAGTTAACACCTAAGTGAACCGGACCCTGAACTACAGACGACCTGCTTCCCAACCTTGGGATATGTAGGAAACTTCATCCTGAAGTTCAGCCTGTCTCATTCAGGTTGCCTTACCCATCAATACTTGTCATCTATCCAAGTACTTAAATGTCAAGATTGTACGAAAGGAGGAGTTTTAATTGCTCAACCCATTGGATTCAATTGTAGAACTATATGCTTAGTGAACTTGCAAAATTGTCATTTGGGTTGTTTGCAAAGAGAAGAGTAAGCGATTTGTGTTCCTTTCTATCCACCCATTAGCACATCATTTTCAAAACAAAAAAGGAATAAAGCTTCATTGCATTATTTTATTGATAATAATTTTAAACATGGCAAACAAAAGCAAAGCTAACTAATTTTCATTCAATGAAAGTCTTGAGAAGCTAAAACAAAAGGAACAGGAAAAGAGACTTAAACTTTAAATTAAGGGCATTGCGAGTCGGGCCAGAATCATATAAGCTTTATCAAAGGTCTCTCCTTGTGTGCCTCGATCCACCGAATCTCATGCTCGAGCCACTCAATGAATGTCCTGGACAGTTGGCAATTAGAGCCATCTTCTGCCATCATGAGTATCTTGTCTTACCAAACCTTGGCATTTTCCTTCAAGTGAGAAGCCCGAAAAGCAAAGGAAGGAGGATATGAAGAGGAACCCGAATGAGCCACCTGCTAATAACCAAACTGTCGCAAAATTCGATAAGAAAAGTAATGGACCATGCTAGTCAGGCCGACTACCTCTACACCTGAAAATGGGGGCATCTCTTTGGTTATAGCTGGAAGTGTCAACCAAGAGGAACACTGGACAATATCTCTATAAGTATGAGCACATATCTAATCATGCCAGCCTTCGACAAAATCCATCCTCACCATTGGTGCGAGTATGATAGGAACTTTAAGTAATGGGTAGGAGCCGCCCTCACTTTCAACTTGTCCATAAGCCACATCTAGGAAGAGAGAGAGAGAGAGAGAGGTGAGATGAGTGGAAAAAGAGAGCTTAGGTATGGAAAAACAAAAAAAGAAAAAAAGAAAAAAAAAGAGAGAAAAAAATAGAGATGCAAAAAGTGAGAAACCAAGTGAGTTGGGTGGTACCTGAAGTAACAATGGGCTGCCAGCAAAATCTGTAGCCTTACCATCATGCACTGCATCCAAACCCAATAAAGGCTTAGCCAGAACCAGCCTAACAAAGCTTTTCTCATCCCTAGCCTGCCGAGCTACATCCACCAAAATTAGACTCACTATCCCGTTACTCGGCACCACCCAGAATCTGACAAGCAAGCAAGGACAGACAAAGCAATCTATCTGTGTTTTTGAAACTTCCTCACTCTGATCTCGCCTATTGGTAAAGCTGTCAATCAAAGTGACGATTGACAACTCTCCATCCCGGGTACAAGCTTTGGCTACCCCGAAGTAACCTACAGATCTCCGTGAGCAGCTTAGGATAACCTACCAATGGAAGTGGTCGCACCAAATAAGTCCTTGAAGGACACTCCAATAGGGCCTCAAACTCTTTGAAAGTGAGACAAAGTTCTTGATGCCCGAACTGAAAAAACATGAACAATTGCACAAAGAAAAGCCAAGTCAATGGTCAATCGGCTCAAGGGGAATATGGAATTCAGTCCATAGTTATGGAAGTTGGCTTGTTCAGCATCATCCATACTATCCATACAAATTGCTAAGCCACCTCATGAAGAGATGGTCAAAAACCGAAGGAAAAAAGAAGGGCTTGAGGTTAAGAATTGATAGGAAAAGAGTTTGTGTGGAGTTGACGGTTTAAAAAACCAAAGCCTAGAAAGACTACATCGGGGATATGTGCGACCACACATGCATGCATGGCTAAGAAAGAATGTTGCACAAGAAGGTGTGGCCGAACCTTTATTATGCAGCTGCACTTCCGTGGTAAGGTTGGCGGACTAGCCTGAGCTGATTTGGCTACTGCTTGGGCGCTATGCAGGATGACATGAAAGGAATGGGGCATATCAGAATCAGTTCTAGAGT
Source organism: Camellia sinensis (assembly GCF_004153795.1). Taxonomy (NCBI): domain Eukaryota; kingdom Viridiplantae; phylum Streptophyta; class Magnoliopsida; order Ericales; family Theaceae; genus Camellia; species Camellia sinensis. The sequence goes on along the minus strand of NW_021025943.1, from coordinate 1,871,464 downwards.
TTGGTCTTTTTGATTTTTTTTTAGGTTGTTAGGTTACTTGTAAAGTTTTTTCGAGTTGTAACCTTACTTTTATTCACAAACTTATATGTAAAGAGTCATCATCAGATTCAATAGGCAAAACAAATTGATTGAATAAATTTGGAAAGATTGGACAAAAGGAATAAATTTCATTACATACACTATAGTTTTGAAAATTATACAAAATCCTTTGCAGTAGCATAAGGGCATCTCCTGAGTTTCCTATACACTAACGTTGAAAAAAGAAAAAGAAATATACAAAAATAAAAGAAAAAATCATAATCTAAGCAGATGTCCTCGATCAACCTCCCATCGGGTGCTTCAAAGGGCCTTAATCAAAACCTGGGGGGTTATCATCATCATTGCTGAGCTTAAAATCGTCATCCGAATCGTCCCCTTTAGCATGCCGAGATAGGACGACACCCTACAAAGGAATAGAAGAGACCCAGAATTAGTCAAAAATCTAAAATAAATGATCATCAAAAGGGATGCAAAAATAGATACTTGACTCAGAACCTGGGCACCTAACTCGTACTCCCGAATCAGTATTATCATGCCTACTATTGTCCTATAGTAGTCTTCAACATGCCCACGAGGGACCTGTGTTAGAAACAGAAATTCTAATCAGTACAGTTACAAGGCAAAGACCAGATAGATGGATAGGAGTGGTGAAGTAAGAAAGATACCAACTCAAGTCTGAATGGTAGATAGAAGGGTACTATGGCAGACTCCAGAATGTCCATTGTACCACCAATTACCATCATCGAGATAGTGGTAGGCATCACCAGTAAGCCTTCCAGGGCAACAGCAACTCCAATACCTCCAGTCTACTGTACACCTACAACAGGGGCCTGAACTAGATCTTGACTCGCTTCTCTCGGGGAAAAATGGAGTAGACCACTAGAAAGAGCCCCTCCAACCAGTGGGCCCTACCTTATGTAATCACCCTCGACCAACAGATCCACCGCATCTAAGTCCTACATAGCCTCTTCTACCTCCTCTGTAGTATAGCTGTCAGTACCTCGAACTCTCTCAGGAACTTCAGCCAGAATACTAGGCTCTAGCATCCCCAAAGACTGGAGGCAAACCCATTCCTCCAAATAGCAGACCCTGCAGTACAAGCACTCTAGCAAGATCTGCTGCTCCGTGATCGCTCGTACAACAGGATACCAATCAATGTCATTCATGTCGATGCTAGCCCACATTCTCTACGTGATTTGAAAGAGAAATTAGTTTAGTAAGAATAAGAAATAGGATGTTCAGAGAATAAGGATCAATCTGGAAATATGGAAAAGAACTCACATGCTCATGAGTGACGGTGTCAAAAAAGGCCCAATACTCGCTGAATGAGGAAAAGAGAGGGAGGCGATACCGATAGTGGCAGTGGTATAGATAATGTGTGGGTATACCTCAAGGGTAGTGCCCTGTATCCTTGGAGCAAGAATTGGGAAGTAATCAAAGCACCACATCTGCATTACAAAACAGTAACATCAATAATAAGTACATGATTGAGAGAAAAGAACAAAAGTGCAAAGGTTAGAAAGAGACCGTACCTCCCAGAGGTGCGAATGGCCAGCTATAGTAGTACCTTGGTGACACAAGAGGGAATTCGTATTGTATGGTGAGGGATGCACCACCCCAATCATAGTCTCGGATTCGGTCTATGTCGACCATTGCCACTAGATAAAAAATGTGAACCTTGTTTTTCCTGTTCGCGAACAAGATGTTCCCTAATAGGAACAATAAGAAACCATGTGTGTACTGAGCTACCTCATCAGCTATGATTGGCTATTGACCACAAAAATGATCGTAAAACCACCTGTAGTGCACCATGCCTCCTTGATATAGAGGGACCACCCCCAAGAAAAGAATCAATGTGTTATCCCTATCAGCCAGGGAATGGTCAAGAGGAATATGCTCGCTACCAATTGGAAGGCTTGTCAGCATAGAAAATCCATCAGAGTCATCGTCATCTCTTCGAAGCGGGGGAAGTGAAAGGAGTTGGTGGTATCCCACCACCTCTCTATTAGAGCAGCGAGATAGTCATTGTTGACCTGAGCGTCGCCTAGGGAAATGCAGAAATGGCCAAAACACAGCCATCTATGCAGAAACCCACTGTCTCTAGAAGAGCCCCGTACCAAGTCGCCACATCGGGAAGAGAGCGAAAATTGCGCATCAAGCATATGCACTCCTAAAATAAGCCCTTAAAGAGGATATTGTTAGCCATAGGGTTTGAAATCAATGAAGAATGGAACAGAAGGGACATAATAGAGCAGCATACCTAGTAGGAATTGTGAGAAACATGAACATCGGGCTTGCGCAAGACAACGAGAGTGAGGGTTGATTACATCTCACTCTTGAAAACAAATTAAGCCCGACCATGGTACGTGGCCTGGAAACATGTAAGTCTTAGAGTCAAATAGTGGGTGGACAACACATCCACGTCCACGTCTGTGCCTAGCCATGGGCAATCTAAAGGCATGTAAAGAAAAAGTTGGCCACAAGTTAGAAAAAGTTTGAAAAATCGACAGAAATGTGACAAAAATGGAAAACTCAAAAAAATGCAAGGCAGACAGGCATGAAACAGTCCAAATAACACAATGATCATGAGAAGGTGGTGGGTAACTCCGAAAATTCAAAAAAAAAGGTGGTGGTTCAAGATATTCACCTGAAGTTCACAAAACTTCGTAAACTAAGATAGAAATGCATGGAAAACAAGAAAAAAAGCCTGGAAATGCAAGAGTATAACTCAAAATACCTTGAATAGTTGAAAAAGTAGTGTGTGATGATGAAGAAGCACGTGCAAGGGAAAGAAGGGAGACAAAGAGAGTTTGGAAGTGCTTTCAAACTAGGTGTGTGACGACCCAATTTGCATATCATAAATTACATTTATTTAATTATGTGTGAATTTTAAGTTGTGATATGTGCATTGTGATTAATTTTTGTATATTTTCTTGATTTGAAAACTATCTGTTATGATTTGTGTTCTAAATTTGAAATTGAAAGCTTAAATAGTTTCAGAAACTAAAATTGACAAGATGAATAGACTAATTGGAATATTTAGAACCCTTTGGGAAGTTTAATTAAATTTTGATTCAGAAAAATTAAGCTTTGTTTATTTTGTTCTAAGCTTTGATTAATTAGCCTAATGTTTTAATTAGCACTTAAGCTAATCTATTTGTATATATATATATATGAATGTTCAGAGAGCTATGAGCTCAATTTCATCTTCATTTGTGTTGGAAAATATTTTAGAGAGAGAGAGTGAACTCTCATTCTAGAGAGAGAAAGTGAAAGAAGAACTTAAGGATTTTGCTAGAGAAGCTCAAGATTGTGCAAGAAGAGGAGTAATTCAAGGCTCTAGGTAAGAATTTGACCCTTAATTCATGAATATAATTCACCTGCTCATGTAATTAAGAAGAGATTGTTCTTGTTTATGAATAATTGGCAGAGTTTTGGCTCAAAGATGATGAAAATTGAAGTACCTCTACATGCATGCATGATTTTTCCATGTTTTTACCATTTTTGAGTTTGAATTCTATCATCCATGTTGATTTGGAAGCTAATTTGCACTTGCATCTTTGATTTCTAAAGCTTCGAGAGTTTTAGTTCATGAATTTAAGAGTTGAATTCATATTTTGATGAGTTTTGAGCAAGGAGTTTCAAAAATCTTACATGCATGGGGTTTTGGTTTGCATGTTTGTCAATTAAAGAGATTTTGAGCAAATAGTTTGTAGAAGGGTCATGTACTTGAGTTTTCTAAAGTAATTCTATGTTTTTGAACAAGCCATGCATGACCCCAAGCTTTGAATTGGTGTTTGAAAGCTCCAACTTTCACTTTTAAAATCCAAAATTTTGACAGACCGCTCGAGCGACTAAGTGGTGGCTCGAGCGAACTTTGCGAGCTTCCAGAATCTTTGTAGTCTTTACAGACCGCTCAAGCGACCAATAGGTGGCTCGAGCAAACTTACTATATGCTTGGCATCCACTCTAGTGACGAAGTGTTGGCTCAAGCACACATTAGAACCATCCAGTAGTTTTACAATCATCTCTGATCGCTCGAGCAACAAAAGGTTGGCTCGAGCGAAGAGCCCTATTTTAGAACTTTTTGACTAGTCATTATGTGCTCATATCTTTGTCCTCATGTCTTTCTGAGCATTCATAGGCATGAAATATGACTCAATGAGGATTAATAAGTACGAAACTAACATAAGTAAATAAATTAGAAAAGAGGGGATAAGTTATTCGATTCGAACAATGTGTTTTAATTTGTATAATTATGTGTAATGTGTAGGTTGGAACGTTGAGGAAGAACATCGAAATAGTCAAGGTGAGTAATGTCTTTGTAAAGATATTTTGTATAAACTACTTTGAAATTGGCTTTGTTATACGGTGATTTATGTAATTGATATTTTGATTATGAGACATTCGATAAGACAAATATTTTCTTAATGATAAGATGTGTTACAAATTTCCGATTGTTCATAATATGATAAGCTTTCTGAAAATGGGAATTTCCTAAAAATTGAATGAGTTTCCTTTTGAAACATCAATTATAATAACAACTTGGGAAATGCACTTGATCTCCAATGACTTCTGTTTTGTTTTTGATTCATCTTGGACATTCTGTATATGTTACTGATTCATTGTAAATGTTTTGTATGATGTCGATCTTTAATGATCGTTCTGCATGACTTCGATTGTAATTGTTCTGTATGATATCTATTCATTATAGACGTTTCGTATAAAGTCATCCAAAGTGGGCATTCCATATGAGCGCATCCAACGTGGACATTCCATATCAAGTCGTCCAAAGTGGGTGCTTCGCATAAGTCGTCCAAAGTGGGTGTTCTGCATAAGTCATCCAATATGGGCATCGTAGACCGCCCGAGAACTCCCGGCTCTGCGCCCGAGGGCGCGAATCGTTTGTTCTTAGCTACTGCAGTTCGGAATCCTGTCACGGTTCTGAATCTAATCTCACAAAGTGTAATGTGAGACCGATAAATCACCAAAGAGTCCAAATCCGGCAAATCGTTTTGGAAAATCGATTTTAATAAAGAAGTGCCAAACATGGACTGCTTTGCCAGATACAGAGTCGCCCCCTAAATGTTTTATTTTGGGAAAATTTAGGAAACCCTGACTCATGCTAAGGCCACGTGTCCGTCATCACCAAAGTTGCCTTGGCTCGAGAACTTGGGTACGAGAGGGAAAGGTCATGCAATGAGGACCCCCGCTCGCCCGATCAAAGATCGGCCTTTGCTATCATGATATGTTGTTTTTGAAAACACATGTGTTCTTATTTCGGTTATTAACCTAGAATTACTATGTGATGCGCACAGCATACAAGTATAGACTAGATCGCCTAAGTTGGAACAAAATATTTCATGTTCGTTTGTTTTGAAAATGGTTTAGAGGTGCTACTCGCAAGTAGGCTAAGTCGTGGATTTTGTCACCCTCAAGTGAGCTTAAAACACACATTTTGATGAATTATTCCAATTCAAGCAATCCAACCTTCATCCACAGGCATTCATGCAGTTAATCAATTAAGCAAATAGTCTCATGGCAAGCATGCTAGCATGGCAACATACACATCTCATGAAGTATGCTAAAGCGTAAACACTTACAGTGTACTTCGAGCCAAAATAGAGAACTAGTTAGAAATCATGCATGATCCTAGTTTATGTTAAGATGGCTAATGCAACACATGCAAAAATGCAATTAAGACAGGCTCGGCTATTCTAAGATGTCATATGAATGCAACTTGATAACATGCTGTTGAACACGTATTCAAGTAAATGTATTGAAGTACAATGCAATTAGTATGATGCGCCGAGCCCGGTGCATGCAATACGAATAAATGGGTGCAGGCATGCGAAGCATAAGGATGATAATTGAAAGATGCCCTAGAACTAACCATCGTAAGCGGTTAAGTAAAAGGGAGAAATAAATGGGGGTTGGACGACATGCATCACACACACGCACGCTTATTACAACAGTTCGCCCTCTCGACAGAGGGTCTGAATAATAAGCTAATTAAACTAATTATTACAAGACAAGCTAATTAATTAATCCTAGTTAACTAGCTAGTTATTACAACACAAATGAATAATTAAGCGCATTAACTACTCAAGTACAAAACCAAAACATTAGCTAGCTTAACAAAACAGTAAGTAAAGCAAATTAGAAAGGGCCTCGGAGCAAGGAGCGCATGCATGCTCGGTCGCCTCGTTCGGAAATCCATCGCGATGCACCAACTTGCCTCTATTTTCATTTGTTCTCAGAACTCTGCACAAAGCTCCAGATAATGTCTACTCCACCTTGGGAACCTGTAAGAGCATTGCCGACCAGTTGTTGGTGTTGCCAACCAGCTGCCGACCACCTACCATTGTTGCAGACCAGAAAAAGTGGTCGGCCAGCTAGTTTTTCTGGTCGGCCGACCAGTTTTTGCTGCACTTCTCCAATTTGCTGCAACAGAGGACAAGAAGGGGCATGGCAATGTATTTGCAAGGTATGTGTGCATAACCACCCTCCCTATCATTTCATGATCTCAAGGGAGTGCGGTTCTCGACCCTCGGGCCACCAATCACGCATCTCGATGCGTGATGGCCGGGAAACCAAATTGCACAATTCAATATGAAATGAATGCACACATAATCACATAAAAGCCTTAAACTCTATCATGTGTGATCAAGAGTGTCGGCGACCGAGAAATGAGGCACGTTTCATCACTTCAAGTATGAAACGTCCCTCGTTTCCCGTGTTTGGATTGACGCTCAATCCGAACACAATGCAATGCATGTAACATGTTCACCCTAATGCAATTCAACCTAAGCATGCAAACAAAAGTCCTTAAGCAACATGAGCATGCAAACAACATGCAATGTAGTCAGTGCTCAACCTAGCAATGCTAATGCAACATAAGCATGCAAACACAATGCAATGCAACAAGATTAACTTATCTAGGCTAATGTCATGCATACATAATGCAAGGCAATACGATCAACCTATCAATGCTAGTGACATGCACGCACAATGCAAGGCAACATAAGCATGCAAACAACATGAAAACAAACATGCTCAATGGACTTAAACCAAAAATGGACAGACCTCAATCATGCCCAAATCAGTGGCCATAATGCTGAAATAAAGGCATGAAAGCAAGAGAAATGCATGCACATGCAATGGCCCATCAACTAGGCCTAAGAGCACAACTCTCAAGAGTGCTCAATGAGTGACAAATGTGGAAGTGTAACAACACTATAAGCTCTGAAATTAAGTAAGAAATGATGCCAAACCATTCAAACAACACAAGCAAGGCATGCAAGAGTCCTTGAAGCACAAAGCTACCAAAGAGGACTACTCTAGAGACATGCAATACATGGCACAAATGCATGAACCAACCATGGACAGAGCTCAAATAGGTCTAAGCAAAGACCAAAACATGCCAAGATTGGGGCTCAAATGTCTAAGCATGCATGCATACGCACTAGGTCATAATTAAGGTAACAATGCACAACCCTTAGAGACACTCAAAGGGTGAAAGAAATGGGAACATGGCAATGCTACATGCTCTGAAATGTCATGTGAAATGATGCCAAATCATGTACATGATACAAATGAAGCATGCTATGGTGCTTAAAGCTTGAAGCTAGCATAAGCATTTGTACTACAACTATGCAAAACATGAAGCATATGGCAAAGGCAACCCAAAGCAGTCCTAGAGCATGTCAAAATGATACTAAAACATGTATGGAACGAAGCCAAAATAAGCTAGCATGGTGAGCATGAAGCATGAAATATGCGAGGCCAAAAGGGAGGATTACACTACACCTACTAAGACCAAGCATGAGATGACTTCACCAACAAAAATCAGAGTTATATCATGGCAAAATAACCCTAAAAATACATTCAAATGATAGCTCGCAAGCTTAGGCATGAAGGCATACACAATGACTCATGTTTAGGGCATAAAGGACCAACCCTTCAAAGCATTGAAAGAGTGACAAATGCAAGTGTATGACCACACTACATGTACTGAAATCACATTTCAAATGATGCTAAATCATGAAAATAGTCCAAGTAATGCATGCTAAGGGACTCAATACACAAAGTTAGTGAGCAAGATTGAACCAAGGCTATACAAAGCAATGCATGCATGACCAAAACAACACAAATCAGAGCTTAAGCATGCTAAAACATGGACAAAATCTTCTTAGAGTTAAGCCAAAAGCATGTTAAAATGATGATCAAAAGCATGATACACATTAGGCTAGTTTATGGGATTGCACTACAAGTGCATGGAGTAGGCATGGGGCTATCAAACCAAACCTTAACAGAGGTATATCATGGCAAAAAAACACCAATAACATGCTGAGATGGACTCAAAACATGATAGAAAGACTTGCTACTTTATGAAGTATACAAAACTAGTTTGTGAGAAATACATTACAAGTGTATAAGGCATGCATGAGGTGACAAAACCAAGTCAAAACAGTGGTATGCCATGCTTAAATAAGGCCTAAAATAGGCTGAGATGTGGCCAACACAAGCTTAACAAACATGCTCAAACATGAGGCCAATGAAGCAAGCACACAAGACACAAGGAGAGGGGATGACCCTCTTCTATTTGGGACCTCAAAACACCATTTCCACCACTGAAATTCCTCTAGAATTCAGTGGTAGAAAGGTCATATAAAGGCTAAAACAAAAGCCTAGAGGGATGGCTCAAAACAAGGCCTAACAAGGCCTAAGTGGGGGTAGACTACCCCCAACACAAAAGAGACCTTAAACAAACATTACAAGCATGCAAAATCAAAACTTTTTTTAGTTTAAAGTTAAGCCTAAAACAACATTTAAGTAGGGCCAAAAGCTTAAGAAAAAATAAGGGTTTAAGAGGCTAGAAGCTCACCCTTGTAGAACAACTCTAGAGCAACAACTCTAGCAGCTTTTTCTGACCAAAACCAGTCCAAAAACTTCAAAAACAACTTCAAGGGTCCTTAGCTCCAAGAGTATGGTGTTTCACTATGTGTTTGTGTGTTAAAGTGTGACAAAAAGGCACTTTTGAAGCACAAATGTGAAGCAAACAGCAAGATAGAGACAAAGACATATGTATATCTCTCAAGCACCAAAATCTGAACCTCAGGCAAGAGGGGGGAGGTTCTCTTTTATAGAGAACCAAAGGTTAAGCTTGTTGAACAAGCTTAGGCCTAAAGCCATCCCTCCATACACGTGTATGGAGGATGGTTTCTAAGCCCTCCAACTGTTACAGCTAGCTAGAAAATACCTCCAAAAGGGTGATGGAAAGCTGCCGACCACTTGAAGTGGTTGGCCAGCTACTTACACTGGTCAGCCAACCAGTGGAAGTGGTCGGCCAGGGAAGAAAGTGGTCAACCATAGGGGGGAGATGGTCTACAACATGAAAGCAAGGCAGTGGTGTAGTGACCGACCAGAAAATGTGGCCCAAAGACCAAGAAAACCAGTTAGCTGACTAGAAAATTGGCTGGCAGGAAGGAAAGTGGTCTCCAAGGGGAAGAACTGGTCTCCCACCCTTATACCACCCTTCAAGCAAGGAAAACAAGGTTTGTACCAAAAACAAACCAAAAAGGATGCAAGACGAAAGTTCAGGAGGCAAGGTGCGCAGCCGAAAGCCTCGAAAACTAGTCTACCGACACCAAAAGTGGTCTACAACCACAAAAAGTGGTCTCTCGGACCACAGTGTCCCTCTAGGCAGAGGTAACAAGGCATGGTTCAAAAACCAAGCCAAGTGGAGAACGTTAAGCGGTCCCGCGACAAGGTGTGCGGCCGAAGACTCCGAAAATCGAAAACTAGTCTCCAAGAGCGAAAAGTGGTCTACGACCACAAAAAGGTGGTCCACAGACCATCTCCCTCCCTCCAGGCAAGGAAAACAAGGCTTGGCTGCACAAACCGAGCCAAAACACAAAGAGTTCAGAGGCCCAGAGGCAAGGCACTCAGCCGAAAACTCCGGAAACTCGAAACGAGCACAAACATGCACTATCACCAAGCGCTCAATCGATGACGTCTGAGTCTTAAGGTCGGTCAAAAATGGGGTGTCTACAGGCATTCCATATGATGCCGTCCAAAATGAGCATTCTGTATGACGTCGTCCAATGAGGGCATTCTGAATGCTTCGTTCCACTGTGAACGTTCTGGATGGTAATCCGTCATATGTCAATAAGGCTTCGGAAAATGTACCACGAAAGTTTCGAAGAAGGTTTGATGAACCATAATTGCCATTATATGTTTCTGATGTATGTTTTAATTATGTCAAGAATATTATGTTGTTTTGAAATGTTATGGAACTCATTTATTCAACCCCTTTACTTAGAGATTACTCATTAGGCTTCCACCTCACTCTGTTTATATATATGTATATAGGTGAGCATCAGGGAGTTCAGCATTAGAGACTGCTTTGGAGTCAACCCCTTTTTTGTGAAGCCACCCGAGATGTGTCTCCACTTCGAGATGTTAGCTTTGGTTTTGGCCAAGCTTGCGAAGCTTTGGAGTTTTTTATGTTACAGTTTTGATCTTGGGTTATGTATATATGGGAATGTTTATAAATATTACACGTATATTGTGAGGTGTGTTATGTATATTTTTGTTCATGTCATGTAATCACAGCTTAGTGGACAAATTTTGTAATATGCTTCCGCTTTAAACCCCGTATAATTATTTATATTTTGAAATTTTTGTCTGAGACCGTAGGTAATCTCATAATTACTAGTTGGTCATGATCCAAACCTCTAGGGGCGGGTTCGGGTCGTGACAAGGTGTCTAAGAAATAAGGTGCTCAAGTGCTTTTAAACCATTTAGGTCTGTGTGGACTGACTAGTGTCGGCCGAAAGTGCTGTTGTACCTTCATTGTACGGTCGCACCTTCTTGAAAATGTGCGGCCACACATCCTAGGTAGGCCCACATGTGGCCCACATGCTCCACATGCGTGCCAACTTATTTCACCAATGGGTGACCTCCCAATGCACAAGTACATCCTAAACTCAAGCTCAAGCATTGGTATGCCTTTCGAGGCAACATTTTTAAAATTGGCATTAATTATCATGGCACTACACAATCTAGCATCCTTCCCACATGGCATCCCTTTAAAACATGGAAAATGGCCTTTAAATTTTTCTCTAGCTCAGATGTTTTTAGGAACTCTTGAAAAATCACATGGCATTAGCAAAGTATGACAACATTGTTTGAAATCTCGTGAAAACCTAAAATTTTGGATAAAAATTTGGAATCACTTGGAAAATGCTTGGAACCATTTAGGAAAAATTTGGAAAAATTGGAAAAATGGCTTAGGAAGTTGATAAACCCTCACTTCATAAGGAGCGAAGGTGGAGCGGAATGGATTGGGAAATTAATAATCCCCCACCTCATAAGGAGTGAGGGTGGAATGGAATGGCTTAGGAAAATTGATAAACCCCACCTCATATGGAGTGAGGGTGGAACAGAGTGGCTAGAGAAAAGTAATAAACCCCCACCTTGTAAGGAGCAAGGATGCAACAGAACAGAATGGCTTAGGAAATTAACAAACCCCCACCTTGTAAGGAGTGAGAATAGAATGGAATGGATTGAAATTTGATAAACCCCTTTTCTAAGGTTCAAGGATGAGACGAATGGAATAAAAAGAAATGACATAAAACATGGAGAAGAATGGCATAACTGACATCATGCTAACCACACTACGGTATGTATTATTGCTTAGAATGATTTTTCTTGGAAAATTTACAGGATTGGCACCTTTGGCAAAACTTCAAAATAGAATGGAAAGGAACTCGACACAGGCTTTGGCATAACAATGTGAGCTGCAGGTGTAGACACCCTATTTTGACCGCCTCTAAGACTTGGGAGCTTTATTCCAAACACTCGACGATGAAAGTTACACTGTGTAATCTTTTGAATTCTCAGCAAAAGAATTTGGTTTCGAGGTCTAATCCCAAACCTTACACTCCATTTTGGCCAAACTATTTTAGACCTTGAAACCCTCTTTTCAAAATATTTTTTCAAATGTTTCTATGATATTACAAGACTCACATTTTCGATTAAAATATTGCACTTTTTAGTAAACCGAGTAAGGACAAAGTGGAAATAAATGGAATGGAGGTAAACTCTTTGAAAAATCTTTAAAAACATCTTATTTATTGGTTTGAAGTTGAAGGAAATAGGAGGGGATGGAAGAAAACTAGTTTAGGAAAAGGTTGAGCATCAAACCGTTAAGAAAAAAATGGACAACCTTCATTAAATTAGGCATATCTCTTTGTACACTTAGAATTTAGATGTAAGGCTACCACCATTGGAAACTAAGGCTTCAATTTTGACTCATGAATCACTTAAAACCGAGTCCAGATGAGGGATATATGCCCCGTTTGAAGTCGTGCTTGAAAGTAATTTTTTGGACCCGACCAGGTTTGTTTTGGACCCGGCCAAGTTCCAATGAAAAATAGTCCATCGTGCCTTTTTAGATGTGGCCTTTCATTTTTGGGCCCGGTAGTGTGTTTTGTGGCCCGACCGGGTCACGTTAGCGACAAATAGGATAGCAGGCGAGAATTCACCAGCTGGTGTTTTTTGAAGATATTTGTGACCAATTTGGCTCAAACTCTATAAATTCGACCTCTCTCTTCAGAATTCAGGGTTACCAAAATTTCCAAAAGCTTTGAAGAACTAAGAGACCCCCCTCCATTTTCAACACCTTTCTTCATCTTCAAACCTTTTTTAGCTATACATACAGAATACATACACCATTAGAGCTTGTTCTTGAACCTTTTTGTTGAGATTTCAAACCATATTTTAGAAACTTGAGGGTGTTTGGAATCAAGTTTGTTAACTAAGAGTTTACCTCTCTTTTCAAAAGGTATAACTTTGCACCTTCTTCTTTAATCTTCTTCTACTCTTTTCCTCTATTTTTCTTGTCTTTATATACTAATTTTCAGAGTTTTAAAAGGCTGAAAAACATGATTTAGAAGTCCCAAAAGTGGAGGGGTTAGCCACCCCTCCTTAGTCTTGCTTACTAGCTTTGTATCCTCTTGTTTTTAACTCTCTTTTGTACTCTTTCAAGGCGATTTTAGGCACTATTTTTTGCATTTTAGGGGGCTGTTTAATTCATTTAAATAGTTTATGCTTTAAATATTATACTTGTTGTGTTGTAAGTCCTCACGTTTTTGGTTGTTTAGGCCTTAGACATCAAGTCATTTGAGTTGATAGCTTTCATTACCTAGTTTTCATGTAAAGAGTCTCACTTTTGTAATAATCAACTTTGCATAATCATCTCTGCAACCTTCCTCTATTCTTTGTTTTTTTGATCAAAGAGTTGTGTTTAATACAAGGTTGTTGTTCAAGCATAAGAAAGAGACCCTCCATGCTTAATGGTTTAATTTCTTCAGAGGTTCATTACCAAGGCATTACATCTCTCTTATGCTAAACGCAGCCTCTTGTTTGTCATTCCTCTTTATCACTGTGTATTTACTTCTAAGGGACTAACTTTCTAGTTAGGCCCTTGGAAATCACAAAAGAAGGTTTCATTATAGCTTGTTATCGAGTTTGGGTTTAGGGTTCTTATCGCTCATTTCTCGGTTTGACTTCGAATCCCTTATCGTTCATAAATGAGTTTGACTCATCTTTTGTAATTTCCCCCCAAAGAAAAAGGTTTGAAAGGCTCATTTCTCGGGTTAAGTCGATAATTGCTCATTTACATTGCTTTTGGACCTAGTGGACTTAAATATCACCTTTGGACAAAATGGAATAAAAGATAAAGAATGGAATGGTAAGTCGAAAAAAGCTAATAAAATCAGCTTAAAATCAATCAAACCGACATAAAGAAGATTAGTCAAATTGGTAAGATTTGGTCGGATATTATACCAAACCCATCGTTTCTAGAGTCATCACATACTAATTTGTGATGTTTGACGATTCTCAAGGAGTGTCTACCCTCCTTCTTGAATTAATTTCATGATAGAGAGAGAGGGATAGTGTGTCTTTCATTGCATTAATTAATTTTTGTCCCATCGTGTCCAAAACCATCACGCAATCAACTTGGGACCATTGATGGTTTCGGAACCGAATCCGCTCTTCTGCTCTTCCCTTGAGTTTCTCCATGATAAAGCAGAGCAGAAGGAACAAACATGGCTTAGAAATGCTTTGTCTACACTGTTTTCATCTCAAAGCACAAAAACATTTTTATACAATAAAATAAGGCACGATCGAATCTATTTGGGCCCGACCGGGTCTCATTAGGGGCCGGCCGGGCTCCAATGTATGGTAAACATGGCACTTTTGATAGAAACAGAGAGCAGTGTCTGAGGGTGAAATAGAGCAGATTTCCAGAGGGCAGACATAGCAGTTTCTCAAGATTGTTTCCATCGGTGTGCACGCAATCCTTATACATTCTTTACATATTTTTGTTGTAATAAATTAGATAGTTATTTATTATTCATTTGGATTTGTAATAAGTAATTAGTTTGGACACTTGGACATTTAAACCCACCTACGCGAGGGCAATTATGTAATAATTTGTGTATGTCTTCTAACCCCTATTTCTTTCTTCCTTTTATTTATCTGTTTAGCGTGGTTGTATAGCATCGTATTTTCCTTAGCATTTTTCTTGACTCTCATCCATTCGTTTTGCATGCATAAAGGTTCGGCTCATCATACTAACCAATGTCAATTTCAATTTACTCAAATACGTGCCCTCTTGCATGCCTTGAATTGACTCACGTGCCATGCTAGTAGCTAAGCTTATTTGCATAATGTGTATGTTGCATTAGCCATTTGCATCGTTAGAATCATGCATTCTTTCTAACTATTTTATTCCTTTTGGCTTGCCTTGGAGTACTAGGTAAGCATTTTCGCTTTATCATATTGAATGCGTGTGATTGCCATGTCAAGTATGTTTACCATGAGGCTAAATGCTTAGTTGATACACATGTTTGAATGCCTGTGGGTGTAGGCTTTTCGCTTAAATTGGGATGATTTGAATAAATGTGCATATGAGATCATTTTTTCAAGTGGTATATATTCAAACACTTTTCAAAACAAACATGAAATCAAAGCGCTCCAACTTTTGTGAATTAGTTTATATTTGTTTGACATCACATAGTAACACTAGCATAATAATCGGAAACAGAGCATATAATATAAATAAGAATCACATCATGATTAGTAGAGGTCAATCTTTGGTCAGGTGAGTGGGGTGCTCAATTCATGACCTTCCCCCCTCATATCTAAGTTCCTGAGCTGAGACACTTTGGTGATAACGGACTAACGGCCTTTGGCATGAGTCACGGGTTTCCTAAGTTTTCCAAAAATATTTAGGTGGCGACTCTGAAATCTGGCAATGCAGTCCATTTTTGACATCTTTGATTCAAAACTTCATTTTTCAAAAGATTTACCAGATTTGGACTCATTTGTGTTTATCTATTTCACATTGCATTTGTGAAAATAGATTCAGAATCACAGGAGTCTGAACTGTTGGGCTATCATATCTGAGGAGACTAAACCCTTCTGAGGAGCACGAAAAGCAAGCTACATCAGGTATCGCTTGCTCTTCTCTCTTTAGAAAGCTTGCATGCTTGGAATGAATGTTGAGTGCTTGTTTCACGCATTCACTCACATATGAACTGTTGCACAACCACCCCTGAACTACACAGATCTGATTCCTTACAACAAGGATATATAGGTAACCTGCAGGTACGATCACTTGCATGCTTGTTTGGCGTGGCCTTAAGCCTTAGGGTCTTGTCAATTGGGATAGTCTTGGATCTTTGGCATTTGTTTCTCATCACTTTATGACTGTTTGAGCTCTGTCAAAGATGGGGACAACTCTAAACAACCCATTTTCACTAATTCTATGACTTCGGGCGCTTGTAGGCCTCCCCGATAATGAAATGGTGATGCCTCCCTCCTTAGAATGTTGGAAATTGTTTAAAGTTGTTGTTACACCCTATTTCAGCCAAAAAATGACCTTTTAAAAAAATGACCAAAATACCCATGAACTCGTTTTTTAGCCAAAAACCAATTTTTAAACCTTGAGAAGTAAGGGCAGCCTGATTGCACTTGGATTGAAGATATTTTCCAAAATTACTAATCGGTTTATATTTATATATATATATAAAATCGATTTGAAAACAATTTGAGCTTGTTTGGGCCATAAGTAAGCAAAAGCCTTGTAAAGCCACACCTAGCCATGCAAAGCCACACCTAACATAGAAAGTTGACACCTAAGTCCATGGCCGCACGTGCATCTGTAGACACTCCATTTTTGACTGCCCGCAAGACTTGGGCGCTTTGTCTTGTGCACTCGATGATGAAAGTTACATTGTGTATGATTCGGATTCTCAACGGAGGAATTTAAGCTCAAGCTCTGAAACAATCCCAACACCTTTATATTTACACTATTCTTACCTCAGAGGTCCCTTTTTGAACATTGTGCCACCCTACATTGAGCTTGAAATAGAGGAATAGGGAAGCACATTGGGGCCTAGCTGTGCCTCAATGGGGGCAGGCCGTGGCAATTTAGGGTCGATCGTGCCTTGTTGGCGAGAAACACTGTTCTAGACAGGAGCCCGCCAGCTATCTTTTTTTGAAGATATTTTTGACCTATTTTGCTCAAATTCTATAAATACGATGTCATATCTCTGTTTTGAGGGTTGAAATTTTTTTCAAAAAGCCTATACACTCACTTGAGAGCTCCTCATTCCTTGTCAAGCCATCTTTGAGAAGGCTTACCATCCTTGAGCTATATATATACACCATACACACCCTCAAAACTTAACCTTGGATCCTTAGTTGAGCCTTGAGAATCGTAATTCAACCTTGAGAGTGTGCTAGGATTGAGTTTGATTTGCAAACAAAGCTTGTTGCTTTTATTTCAATTTATCTCTATCTATTTCTTGTGTTGTGCTGTTTTGGATCCATTTCAAGTGTTGAAACTTGAGTTTGAATAGCTACCAAAGGTAGAAAGGATTAACACCTTTTCTTGCACCTTACTTCATAGCCTATACCCTTGTTTTTTTTTTCACTCTTTTCTTTGACTTTTAAATTGTTTTTTCAGAGTTTAAAAAGGGCTAAAAAACATGGTTTAAAACCTCAAAAGTGGAGGGGTTAGCCACCCCTCCTTGTTCTTGCTTACTAGTTTTGGTACCTCCTTGTTATCACCTATCTTTTTGTGCTCTTTAACATAAGTTTTAGCTACTATTTTTACATATTAGCGGCTGTTTAGGATAGTTTTAATTCATTCACTTGGTTTATGCTTTGAATACTTTGTTTGTTGTATTGTACGTCCTCATAGCTTCGATTGTTTAGGCTTTAGACACCGAGTCAATCGAGTTGATAGAATTCTTTGTCTCATTTTAAATAATCAATCTTGCATAATCAATTCTGCACCCTCCCTACTTTCTTCTTTTCTTTTGTTTGAGAGCCATTTCAAATGATTGATTGTTATTCAAGGCATGAGAAAGAGATCCAAGCTCAATGGCTGAATCTCTACGGAGGTTCATTGCCAGGGGGTAGTCTCTCTTTCATGCTATGGATCATTTTTCATTTGACATGTCTTCTCGCTTGATGGACTTAACTCTCACTATCGGACAAATTGATTGAATAGTGGAAAGGACTAATAAAAATTGGTTTAAAATCAATGAAACCGATATAAAGAAAATGTTTAGAATTGGTCAGATTTGACCGGACGTTATGCCAAGTCTATCGCTTCGAGAATTGTCACTTATTGATTCATGATATGTTGATGAAACTTCAGGCGTGTCTGCCTCCCTCTTTGAGCCTCCACGATGAGAGGAAGGCATCTTCATCGCATTTATTAAAATTTTTGTCTAAATTGTGCTCAAAATTATCAAGCCAGCTACATGTGCTTGTTGATGATTTTGGAACCAAATCCATTCTTCTCTCAAAGTTCCACATGATAAAGAAGAGCAGAAGGGATAAACAAGGCTTAAGTTGCTCTGTCTGCATTGTTTTCATCTAAAAGCAAAAAAAAAACAAGTTTTGCATGAAACTAGGGCATGACCGACCTTGTTTGGACCCGGCCGGGCCTCACTAGGGGCTGGCCGGTTTCCAATGTTTGGTAAGCAGTGCATTTTTGGGAGAAACATAGGGCAGTAGCTGAGAGCGAAACAGATCAGTCTGGGTAGACAGAGCAGTTTCTGAACATTGTCTTCATCAACACGCATGCGATCTTTGTGCACTCTTATTGTTGTTTATATTAATGTGATTATTGTAATTGTTGTAATTATTATTGTCGTAATCATAAATATCCTAGTTATAATAAGGTAGATAGCTAGTTATTCCTTTCTTATTTATTCATTCAATTTGTAATACATAGGTAGTTTATTTATTATTCATTTGGCTTTGTAATAGTTTGTTTAAATCCGGACACTAGGACATTTATTCGGACCCTCCTACATGAGGGAAAAATATGTAATATTGTGTATGTCTTCTAACACCCATTTCTTTCTCCATTTTATTTACCTGCTTATGATGGATATAATAGAGCATCATGTTTTAATTAGCATTTTCCATATACAAAGTATCCATTTGTCTTGCACGCATAAGGTTCTGTTTATCATACTAACGGCATTGTCATTTATTAATTCCTTGAATATGTGCGCCACTGCATGCTATCAAAGTGATTTACATGACATATTGGACAACCAAACCTATTAGTTGCATTTTTTTGTGTGCATGTATTGCATTAGTTATTTTGTATCATTAGGATCATGTATTTTTCCTAACTATTGTATTCCTTTTGGCTTGCCTTAGAGTACTAGGTGAGCATTTATTGCTTTAGCATATAGGATGCGTGTGATTGTTGCCACGTCAAGCGTGATTCCCATGAGACTAAGTGCTTGAGTGATATACCTGTTTTGGATGCCTATGGATGGAGGCTAATTGCTTAAGTTGGGATAATTTGATGAATGTACATATGAGATCACTTTTTCGAGTGGAACATATTCAAAATCAATTTTCAAACAAACATAAATCGAAGTGTTCCAACTTTTGCAAATTAGTCTATACTTGTGTGCATCACCTAGTAAATTAGACTGATAATTGGAACAAGAGCATGTAATGTAAATAAAAAAAATGGGGTGCTCAATTAATGACCTTCCCCTCTCATACCTAAGTTCTTGAGTCGAGACACTTTGGTGATGAAGGAAAAGTGGCCTTTGCCACGAGTCTCAGGTTTCCTAAATTTTCCAAAAATATTTAGGTGGCGACTCTAAAATCTGGCAATGTAGTCCAGTGTTGGCATTTTTTTGATAAACAAATCAATTGTCCAAAAGATTTGCCAGATTTGGACTCTTTTGTGTTTATCCGTTTCACATTGCAGTTGTGAAACCAGATTCAGAACCACGGGAGTTCGAACTATAGGGCTAATCATATCCGAAAGGAGCACGAAAGCAAGCTACAACGTTCGCACGTGTATAGTACAGCTGCACCTTCTCTTGACAGATAGGAAATGAAACTTTGTAAGGATAGCAATGCAGAATTGAGGAGAGACGCATGGGAAAAAACGATGCTAAACCCTAGCAGCCTCTTTTGGCTTCTTCCCCAACCTCTCTCTTTAAGGGTTATAGAATTAAAGCCTTTTGAGACTATTAGAGAGCTTGAGAGAAAGAAACCTCCTCTCCACACCCTAACTCTGAAGTTCGTTCATCCTCTCAACAACCTAAAGCAATCAAAAGCCTACAAGCAAGGAACCAAAGCTTTCTTTGGCTTGCTTTTTGTGTGCTCTTCAATTCTTGAAAATCAGATGATAAAGCCCTCTTCTTTTGTTAATTTTATAACTGCTTGCACATGTCATGTAAGTTTGCATATAGTTCACTTTTTCTCTCTCTTTCATTTTATTTCTTTTATTTTCATTAGAGTAGCATGTTTAGGTTCATTTAACCATGAAGAAGTCATGTGCTAGGCCTAGTTTGAACCATCATGTAGATAGCTTACATCATTATCTTTCTTTTCATTACTTGTGGTTTCCTTTTACTTGCATAATCATCAGTCTAATAGCCTCAAATCGGGCCTAGGTTGCATATTATGTGTATTAGTTGCATGTTCGGTCATATGTACTTCAAGTTTTGCATGTAGACGCTTGAGTGGATATCCGGGTAAGTTCTCTTTGTCTTTCATAGCATATGTATGTCCTTGTTTGCATTATTTTCCAATAATCAAAGTCTAAATGTTTTTCTTGCAAAATTGTATGTTTTGGTTGATTTTATGAATATTATTTACTTTAGTTTATCTTGAAGGCCATATACTATCAAAAACCACTTTTCATTGAAAACCTCCTACTTTATAGAAAATATGGCATTATTCATTTAAACTAAAATAAATGGTATTTATTTTATTTAAACCACCTAGTTTTGGGGGTTAGTAAAGGTTTTAGGCTTAAAAATGGATTGTATGAAATAATTAACCACTAAAATCATAAAATAGAGAGTGAGTAGAGGCTAATTTTTGGATTGGGCAAAAAGGGTACTTTTATGTAAATGACCTTCCTCTTTTGTACCTAAGCTTCCGAACCTAGAAATTTTCTAGTTATAATGGATTGGGCTTAACTTAGTTTTCATTGTTAAAGGTTTCTTAATTTCCCTTTAAAAATTCAGTGGCGACTCTTTGTTATTAAATCAAGTTAGTCCAATGTTTGTGTGGGAAACAGAGCCTTATACTACAGGAAATTATACTTTTGGCGACTAAAAAAATTTAGTCGCCAAAGTTGTGGAATCGGTGACCAAAAATTATATTAGTTGGCGAAAGTACAAAATTTAGCTACTAATTTTTTTTAGTAGGGGCATACTGATTAGTGGCGACTAAAAAAAATTTAGTCGCTAAAAAACCACAATTGGCGAGTAAAAAAAAAATTAGTAGCTAAATATGCCACAATAGGCGACTAAAAATTGTTTTAGTTGGCACTAGTTTACGTTTTAGGCTACTAAAGTTTGTTTGTCACGGTATACTTGTTTTTGCCTACTAAAATAAATTTAATCGCCAAAAAGCTAACATAATATGTACTATTAATATTTGCCGACCAAAACTTTGGTCACAAAATATTCATTTTCGGTGACTAAAAATTTTTGGTCGCTGTAAACCAATTCTTGCCCACTAAAATAATTTAGTTGCTAAATAAAAAGTATAAATTTTACTTGTATCTTTGGTAACCAAAAATTTAGTCGGTGAATATTTATTTTCAGTGACTAAAATACCTTTAGTCACCAAAAATGCTACAATAGCCGACTAAAAGTTAGATTAGTCGGCAATGATACAAAAAAAATTTGTTGGAAAGCTTTTCAAAATTTGGAGGCAATTCATGTATTTTATTACTTTTTTTTTTCATGTTTGTTTTTATCATCCTATAACCCAAACAAAAACAAGACTCTTGCTCTCCCTCTTTCTCACAGACTGGCCATCACTTTACCCCCCATTGCTCACCATACGTTGATCTTCCACCATCGCTCACTGTTGATCTTCCACAGTCGCACATCGTCACCGCCACCGCCACCATCACTGCCGCTCGCCTCGCGTCACCTCGCATCACTTCAACATTGAGGTTTTTCTCTTCCTCTCTCTATTTCTCTTACTCTCTCTATCTCTCTCTCTGTCATGCTTTGTTTTTCTGTCTCCCTTTCTCTATTTCCCCATTTCACTTTACCTCTAGGGTTTGCTTTTTTATGGTGTAGGGTTTTGATTTATGTGAAATCAATGAATCAATGATTGAAATGGGTTTCTATAAAATGATTGAACGAACATGTAATCTATTGGGGTTTGTTTTAACCAGAATCAAGATTTCTCCATTTCACTCTTGTTCCAAATTCAAGATTTAGCTAGATAATTGAAGAACAACCCCAACCAACATGTTTTGATAATCATTTATGGGTTTTTTTTTTCCTTCTTCTAAATAATACACAATTATTCTTCTTACCAATCCAGATTACTAAGCTATAATGCACCACTTATTTATATTATTTGGAAGTTTTGTGATTTTTTTGGGGTTTTATTTTAGCCAGAATCCAAATTACCAGTGTTGCCAAGAATGGTCTCGTGGCCTATTTTGAATTCTCTTGTTTCATCCCCAGATGACAGCTTGGAGTGGAAAAGGGCTTGCTTCTACAAGAACAGGGCTTGGATGGAGTTCCACAATAAAAGTTGCATTGAATGTGGTGGAGGCACTCATCATGTCAAGGTCAATACCCTTTTGGGTTTTTTGTGCTTGTTTAGTTTATTTAGTTAGGGTTTGGCCAATGTGCTCCTCTAATCTAAGTATACCATCTCTGAGATCTTGGTCCAGTGTTTGAACAGGATTTGAAGAACTTGTTAAAGCAATTTCCATCCCTCTTAATGGCTTGTCTAGTTCCTCTAATCTTTCTCTTGGATTCCTGCAATATAGTTTCAAAAATGTGATTGGAATCCTCTCCCACTGCATGCTTTCCTGTCAACATTAGTGAGGTCAATTAGATTTCCAATTACTAAAGTTTTAATATGAATAATGAAATTCATTTTCAGTTCAAAAAAAAAATGATATTCATTTAAAGAGGTTAATTAAATTTCACACTTCATTTAATGCTCTCACTCTCCCATTTTGGACTTGAATATTAAAGGCTAAAAGTGGTGTGTTGACCATTTCTCTTTAAAATTTGTGTATTGAAAATATTCTAACATAATTAAAATAGAAAATTTTCATTCAAAGTGATGTAAAAAATGATATTATTGAGTAATAATTTAAAAACTGAAAAAGTAATATAAAACAGGTCACTGGTGTTTCGTTCACTGGACGGCGGTGGCGGCGATGAATGTACCACCGTTAGAACCGTAGTCATCAATAATTTGATTCATATGTGGTTATTATGTTCTCAACACTTTCTTTCAATTTGATTTTGAATTTAGATTTGATTTGTTTTTGCACTTGATTTTCGTTTTTGGTCTGGTTGTCTTTGATTTTAGGGCAAATTACATATACCTCCCTCGAGGTTTGACTAAATTACAGATACCCCCTTGAGGTTTCGGAAATTACATTCCCGCCCTCTGAGATTTGTATTTTCATAACAATTTGCCCCCTGAGGTTTATATTTCATAACAAATTATCCCCTAATTTGTTATGCAAATATAGCATTCAGTGGGGAATTTATAATTTTTCAAACCTTAGGGGGGTATTTGTAATTTAGCCAAACCTCAAGGGGGGTATATGTAATTTGCCATTGATCTTAATATTTACAAAAAGTTTGAATTTGAAGGTTCATGCCATAGCTCTGCAGAATTGCCTCTACATTGATTAAGCTATTGATTGTTTTGTTTTGATTGAGATATTGATTAAATTTTGGCTTTGGTCATACTTCTTGATCTCAAAAGGTGAATTGGAAATTCCTACAAAATTGATCTCAAGCTTTCTTGGAGATTATAAAACCTTGCGGATTTGTGGCTTTAATAACCCTATAATGTTAGTGAAATTTTTTATTCTCTATGTTAAAGTACGTAGCATTATTTAGTGTAAAATTGTATGATTTGATATAGAAGTGAAGTGTTCTTTATCCACGATTAAACTATTGTGTGTTTAAAATTCATGTTCTATTTTTTCATCAAATCTCTAGTCAAATTGTGTAGTTCATAGGTGTGGGAGGTAAGTAGATATTCTCTAATAGTTAAGATGTCTTGATGTAATTAACCTTATTTTTTATATTGTGTTTCTAACAGTAATCTAAGAAAATAAGATTATGGAATAGCTTTTCTTTTAAGAAACTGAGAGGGTAATTTTGGTAAAAATTGGGCCGAGCTATGAGATTGTCATATTGGGCCACAATACAAAGGGCTGAGTAGAAAAGGCCGTAAAAGTTACTCCGACCCAAAAGAGGTATAGAGTTACTCCGGCCCAAGAATTGTAAAGTTACTCCGGTTCGAAAGCAACTTGGAGTTAGGCCGGTATCGGTGGTAGTCCGGTCATGAGGTATTGTGGTTAGAACGGTCAAAACCTTGCTACTCGGTAGCTCGGACTAAATACAACATGAGGTGAACAGGAGAGAACCAAGATAAGGAGGAGTGAAAAGAAGAACCGAACTAAGGATAGTTCGGCCTACTCTGTGGCTCTGCATAGCCAGTTTTATTTCGGTCATATGGTAGTTCAGCCATGGTAAAAACCATCTCACTTGGTTTAAGCAGTGAGGGGGGTGTTGAAGGATAAGCATTATCTTTCAGGAGTATGAATCCTAGGAGGACTCTGCTTGGAGGAATAGAAGTCCTACTAGGATTATGCCACACGAAACCTATAAAAGCTCACAAACAACACCTTTGGGGAGGTAACACACAACTTTGCTTTCTGAATACATAGGGCTTTGTCTATTTGTTAAGTTTGTTGACTTAGGCATCGGAGAGGTTTCCAGCACACACCCGCCGGCTAGCTCACGTTTGTGTTTTCAGGTGATAAAGCAACGTCGTACGGAGGAGCGCAGACTTGGTCAACAGGATTATACGAGAAGGTGTATTTCTTTCCCGTACAATTGGCGCCGTCTGTGGGAAGAATAGACAGAACAAAACCTCTTGATTAAAGCTTCTCCCCTTTACAATCAATGGCACACATTGAAGAATTGCCGCAGTCCGCCGTCGACGGGCTAACTCCAGACGGAGGCGCAAGGCGTGAAGGATTACCTTCTGTCCCTCCCATGGCGGACTTGGAGTCCCAGCGACATAACTCCATGAGAGATACTAGGGGAAGACGGACTCACAGCCCCCGTCAATATCATTCTCAAAGTCCTGACAGGCAAAGGCGGAGGATTGACCCTCAATCTCTGGAAGATCGCGTGAAAGAGCAAGATGAATTGATAAGAAAGATGGCGGTGGACATGGAGGCCTTGAAACTCCAAATGAAGAAAAAAGAAGTGGCGACAGGAGAGGGGCGCAAAAACAAGACGCCCCCTCGCCACTCAGAAAATCGTAGTAGGAATACTACGCCCTCGCAAGGAGAGAGCAGAAGCCTCCGGACAGGCGACACTCAATCTTGGTCTTCCAGAACTCGTCACTCCAGGTCTGAGAGGACGAGATCTGAAAGATCATGCACTGAAGGAAGCACGTATTGGCCCTCGCATTCACACCAAACCAGATCTAGACAAACGAAGTTACCCAGGTCATCCGACTTACGAACCGTGCTCGAAGAAAAATCACGATGCAAGGAGGATGCCAGGGCAAGGGATCCACACAGAGTTTCTTCCTTACAGTGGTTGGCTCCTCGGACGCATGGAAGCGTCGAGGTTGGAATGCCAATACCGCGCCCTACCTACCAACCAACGGACAAAGCACTAGCAAGGCTGCAGACTTCGCCGTTTGTTCCAGCAATTGAAAACGCGCCCCTACCATCAGGCTTCCTTCAGCCGAAATTCACTACATATGAAGGGAAGACGGACCCGTACTCACACTTAAGCCACTTTCGCCAAGTGATGGCTGTTTATAGACGAAACGAGGCCTTAATGTGCATACTCTTCCCGTCTAGCCTTGGCGACCTAGGCTTGACTTGGTTCGAGAAACTTCCTGAGGGCAGCATAGCCTCTTGGGCGCAATTAGCGGAAGCGTTCGTAACAAGGTTCCGAACAAACACTAAAACCCCAGTGGAGATCGACCATCTACTCTCCATCGACATGGGCGATAAAGAGACCCTAAGATCCTACAACAGTCGCTACTGGGAGACATTCAATCAGATTAGGGACTGCCCCACCAATCTCACCATTGCATAGTATAAAAGAGGCCTTCCAGTTGGGAACAGACTAAGGGACTCGATCACCATGGCGCCACCCCTCACCATGGAAGCCCTGATGGAAATAGTGCATCAGCACATCAGGGTAGAGGAGAATGGCGCACGTGCCAAAGCAAAATCTTGTGTGACCGCAGTACCAGAAAAGAAAACCTCAGCAAAGGTCAATACAGTGGATCGTCAGAATAGAAATGGACGTGGCAGACGAGATAACGGAGAAGACCGGGATAAAAGATGGTTGAGAATCCGCACTGCCATAACCACGGTGTTCAAGAAGCCGATATATCAGATTCTGAGCGAAATAAGAGATGAGCCTTTCGTCAAGTGGCCAGCCAAGCTGGGAGAAGCCCAGAAGGACTATGACGAAAGATCGCGGTGCACCTTCCACAAAGAAAAGGGGAACCGAACTAAGAATTGCACACCATTGAGACAGCACCTGGAGGAGTTCGTGGCGGCAGGTCACTTAGACAAATACATTGAAGGAGGGACGCAGCCTGCTCCCCAGGACCATAATAACCCCAATGGAATGCCAATCGACGCCCCACCTCAAGGCATTATCAATGTGATACATGGAGTCTTTGAACCTGAGCGTGTATGCGAGCTTAGGGGATCAATCAAAAAGGCTGAACACTTAAGAGAGGTGCTAAGTGCCCAACCTGCCATCAAGAAAGGAAA
>NW_021025943.1:1806595-1844788 GCF_004153795.1 Camellia sinensis | reverse complement strand
ACATTGATTACCGTTGAACTGAACTGATTATGACTGATAATTGAACTGATTAAAGTACTGAACTGACTGATTGAAAACTGGAACTGAATTGACTGAGTGTGTGTGTTAATCTGTATTCTATCTGTTTGATTGTTTACTTGATCCGTTCGCATTTTATGTTTAAACTACTAATTGAAGGCCTTATCGACGGCCAAACCGGGAATTATTGAAGAAGTCTATGGAGATCAGATCATGTCAAAGCAATGTTTCGCCACGGTGAATGGCAGCCGCGTTGCCAAAGGATACGTTCATTCGGTGGAAGAACCTGAGAGTAATGAGCTATTCGCAGATGTCGGCAAAGCGGCTGATCAGAAAGCGGTGGAGGACTTGGTAGACGTAAGAATAGATGAAAAGAACCCGGATAAGTTCTTTTTGCTCGGTTCGTCGTTGTCCAGCACTGAGAGATTAGAGGTCTTGGAATTCTTGACCTCTAACATCGAAGTGTTCGCCTGGACACCCTACGACATGCCAGGCATTGATCCAAACTTCATCAGTCACCAACTTAATGTCCACCCATCCGCCAGACCAATCATCCAACGAACACACAGATCGGCACTCCACCACGCCGAGATAGTGGGGGAAGAAGTAGGCAACCTGCTAGAGGCAGGAGCAATTAGAGAAGTACACTACCCAAAATGGATCTCCAACACGGTTGTGGTACCAAAGAAAAATGGCAAATGGCGTATCTGCGTCGACTACAAAACAGTCAACAAGGCGTGCCCAAAAGATAGCTTTCCTCTACCACGGATAGATCAACTGGTAGACCTAACAGCAGGGCACAACCGACTTAGCTTTCTGGATGCATACAGAGGCTACCACCAAATCGCCATGCATAAGCCAGATCAGGAGGTCACATCCTTTACAACTCCATGAGGACTATACTATTACAAGGTCATGCCCTTTGGCCTGAAGAACGCAGGGGCAACATTCCAACGAATGGTCACCAAGATGTTTGAACCATTGCTAGGCAGAACAATGGAGGCTTACATCGACGACATGGTGGTCAAGAGCAAGGATGAGAATGACCATCTTAAAGACCTAGGCGAGATGTTTGAGATCCTGAAGAAGCACAAGTTGCGCCTTAATGCGTCCAAGTGTGCATTCGGAGTAGAATCTGGCAAATTCCTGGGTTTCCTTGTGACCAACCAAGGTATAGAAACAGACCCCTCTCAGATCAAAGCAATCCAAGATTTGGAGAGACCAAACTCCGTGAAAGAAGTGCAGCATCTCACCGGCATGGCAGCTGCACTTAACCGATTTATCAGCCGGTCGTCAGATAGACTACGACCATTTTTTTATGCCTTAAAGGCCAAGTTTGAGTGGGATGAAGAATGCGACCAAGCTCTGGAAAGCTTGAAGGTGTATATGTCTTCCCCACCACTGCTTGTTACCCCAGTACCTGGTAAAGAACTCTTCTTGTACCTGGCAGTCTCTCAGCACGCAGTTAGCGCAGGGTAACCCCTTATCCCTTTTAAGCTCTAATGCACTATTGTTTTGCCATAGTTTTCAACTACTTTGGGGATATTTTTGGGGTGGTGTTGAACTACAAAAACCTCTATTTTTCCTCTAATTTTCAGTCCTAAAAGTGTTGGTTTGTGTCTTATTTGGCTAGGGGGTTGTTCTTCCTTTTTGTTCCTTGGCTTGTGAGGCTTTTTGCATAACTTCTCACCACCTATCCACTGCATTCATTGCATCGTACTTTGTTTTGTTGCATTCAGCATTTAGGGTCACAATTTTTCCACAGCAGATCATTCCACACTTATATCATCCCACCCAATTACTTGTAATTTTTCTGCGAAACACATAGTTCTACTTGTGCATACACCTACTCCACTAAAGATAATTGTGGTTTGAGGGTTCCAGCATATTTTCTATGTTAAATGTAGTTTGATTTTGCAACTCCATCTCTTTATGATATTTGTGTGATTTTGCGCTGCTTATGGTTTGATAATTCAATTAAATTGCATATCATTTGGATTGTTTCGTTACATTGTATATCATTTACATTGTTGTGTTTTGTTATATTGTGTATTATTTTGCGTCCTACCTCTGAACTATGGTGGTTTGATTCATTGCAAAGGGATACGTAGGCAGCCTGCGGGCGCAACCATTTATTTATCTGTATTTTGTTTGTTTGTCCAAGTCTTCGGCCTTGTCAAAAATGGGTGGTCTCTTAGCATTGACATTCACTCACGTCATTTCATGACTTCCGAGCTATGTCAAAGAGGGGCAACTGGAGACATCCAATTTTTGAGCGCCCTTAAGACTTGGGCACTACTGATTGCTTACTTAGTGATGCAGGCTATGCTATGCAAATGGTCGATTTCTTTGGCAAGGAGAGCCTCAAATCCAAACCTCACACCCCTTTTTTGGACCAAAACTATTTTGAATGGTTTTTAGACCTTAAGGCCCTCTCTTTCAAAATGTTTTTGAAATAAAGTTCCGACGATGTTCTGATGCTCGCATTTCGTTAAATGTTGCATTTTTCGGTAAACCGAGCAAGGAAAAAGGAAATGAATGAAAGAGAGATGAAATCTTTGAAAAATATTTTAAAACACCTTGTTTAGGGGTTTGGAGTTGAAGAAAAGAGGAGAAGAGGGAAGAAACCAAGTTGGGGAAGAAGATGGGCATGAACCGTTAAAAGAAAGTCGAGAATCCCTCGCTAAATCAGGCCTATCCTTTTGAATACTTGGATTTCAGCTATGAGGCCACCACCATTTGAAAGAAGACTTCTGGGGCTTCATTTTTCACTTAAGAATCTCCTAAAGTCGTGTCCGGATGAGGGAGATATGGCCAGTTGGAGTTGGGCATCAATCCGATTGAGTTGAAACTGAGCAATCTTCACTAAAAGAGTGATATCTCTTAGCATACTTAGAATTTTGATGTGAGGCTACCACCATTGGAAAGAAGACTTCCGGTGCTACAGTTTAGGCTCAAGAATGACCTGAAAAGGCATCCAGATGAAGGAGTTATGCTTGCTTCAAGTCGGGGACCAGGACTGATTTTTGCTGCCGACTACTAAGGGAGTATGCCGACCACAAATGGAGCATGCCGACCATATGCCGACCAGAAATGATCCTTGTTGACCAGAAAAAGTGGCCAGTGGACCAGTTGAGGTGGTCGGTCGACCACTTGTGCCCAGAAAGCCCAGAATTTTATAGATATTTTGCTCCAACTGTTCCAGACTATCACAGATATTTCCAATTCAGATATTTCCGACCCAAAGCTCTTGAATTGCTATATATGGAAGATATATCTCATATATTGCAAGGGTTAGAAAATTTAGGAGCTTCTCACACTAAAATTCCTCTCTCTCTAGAAATTTTAGAGTTGAAAACTCTCTCTCTCTCTCTCTAGAATTCTCTCCTTCTCCTCTTGTTTTTGAGCCTTAAGCTTAGAATTCTCTACACTTTTGCAAAAAGACCCTTAACCAAAGTTGATCACCATTGGGCTGAGATTCCTTGGAGCCTTGTTTGAGCTCCAAAAAGTGGTTCTAGCTCAGAATTGGACCTATTTTGCAGTTGTACTTTAAGGGTAAGAACTCTCTCCCTTTTAGCTTATTTTGCATGCTTGCTTTACCATAGTTTTCAACTACTTTGGGGCTGTTTTTTGGGGTGGTGTTGAACTGAAAAAAAAGGTGGTGTTGAACTAAAAAAAACTCTATTTTTCAGTCCTAAAAATGGTAGTTTAAGCCCCTTTTGTGTTAGGAGGTTGTCTCTCCCTTTGCTCTTTGGCTTGTAAAGCCTTTTGAGCCAACTTCCTAAGCTTTTGAAACCATCTTTTCTTGGCCTTTAAACCATTAAATTCCAAAGGAATTTCAATGGTGGAAAGGTGGTTTTGAGGTCCAAAATGGGAGGGGGTGGTCCCCTCTTCTCTTGTCTTGCTTGCTTGTGTTGTTGGCCTATCAAATGAGCATGTGTTTCTACTTCTTTGTGGCTTTGTTCAAGCATATTTTTGTGACTTTTTAGACCTTCCATAACTTTTTTTTTGGCTTGTTTGATCATTGGTTGCTTGCTCTTTGCACTTGTAGTGTAATCCTACTTGTTAGCCTTGCATGCTTGCTACCTTAGCTCATAATTCTAGCATGTATTGGCTCTACTCCAGCATATTTTTGTCACTATTTTGACCTACCTTAGATCTGTTTTGAATGGTTAAGGTCATTTGAGCATTGCTTAATATGGTTGTAGTGTAAAGGGCCTTGACTAGCTTTGAGTTTTGGGGCCTTTAACATGTTGTGCATGTGATGTTTGCATGGTATGGCACCATTTGGCATGTAATTTCAGTGTATATAGTGTAGTCACACTCTCATACACTTCACTTCTTCATAGCTTTTGATGCCTTGCTCATAGGCCAACATGTGTGCATGTTCTTCTAGCATTTTGAGCTCCCATTTCAGCATGATTAGGCCTCTGTTTTGGCATGTTTAACCTCTATCCGGGGTTGGTTTGGTCATTTGTGCTGTGTATTGCATGCCTCTAGTGTTATGCTCTTTGCTAGCTTCAATGCTTTCGACTCTAAGTATGCTTTGCATGCATCATTTTCATGCTTTGATGTCATTTAGCATCCTATTTCAGTGCTAGAATATGTGCCATTGCATTCCACCTTTCATTGTTATATCACTTTCGAAAGTGGTCTTAAGCCCTTTGTTGGTTTGAGCACGAAATTGAGGCGTTCATGCCTAATGGTTTTAGCCTTCTCTTGAGGGTTTCTACAAACCAACAACATGATTCTTCTTTCATGCTCAAGAAGCTTGTGGCTTGGTCCGTCTTTCCATTTAAAGGACTTCTCATTTTTGGACTTAACCGGTTAAAGGATCAATCAGTAATCTAAAACAAGTAAACAAAATGAATCAAAGTAAAACATGCCAAGATAACATGTTTGTGTTTCATTGCATGTGTTTGAATCGGACGTTAATCCAAACACAAGAAATGAGAGACGTTAAACGTGCCTCATTTCTTAGTCACCAACACCCTTAATCGTGCATGATAGGGTGGAAGTTTCATCGAGTCTATTTGTACATTCATTGACTTGTACACACTTGGCTTCTCAGCCATCGTGCATTGTGATACTCGGTTGGTGGCCCGAGAGTTGAGTACCATACTCCTTTGAGCTTGAGAATAATAAGGAGGGTGGTTATACATACATACCCTGCAAATGCCTTGCTTTGCCCCTATTGTACTCCGTTTGCAGCAAAATTAGAGTGTGCAAAAGCAAGTGGCCGACCGGCCAGGGCAAGTAGCCGACCGGCCATAGGAAGTGGTTGACCGGCCACTTTAAGTGGCCTACAGCTTCCCCTGGTGGTCGACAGTCCACCAGCTTGAAGGTGGTTCAAAGTTGTTCTGATTCTGGAGCAGAAACAACCTGGAGATTGGTTCGGTGTTCAGGAATCAAGACGAATGCAAATAGAGGCAACCGGTGGCAATGCGATAGATTTTCAGGAAGAAACAACCGAGCATGCATACATCCCTCATCCTTCGAGGTCGTTTAATTTATTTATTAGTTAGTGAATGTGTTTAGCTAATTAATTCAATTTGTAATATTTAGCTAACTTAGAATAGTTAGTTAATTTCAAATCATGTGTTATAATTAATTAGCTAGAATAGTTAGTTAATTAGTTGTTTTGTAATAAGTAGCTTAGCATAGCTTAGCCTATTATTTAGACCCTCCGTCGAGAGGGAAAATGTTGTAATAAGAGTGCGTGCGTGTGTGCATGTCTTCCAACCCCATTTCTTTCTCCCTTTTATTTACCCGCTTTCAGTGGTTAGATTAGGGCATGTTTCAATTAATATACTTATGCTTTGCATGTGTGCATCATTCATTTGTCTTGCATGCACCGGGCTCGATGTATCATACAAACTGCATTTTATTTCAATACACTTTCTTGAATACGTGTTTCAAAGCATGTTATCAAGTGTTGCAACTCATATGCCATCTTAGATAGCCAAACCTATTTAGTTACATTTTTCATGTGTTGCATTAGGCACTTAACATAGTTAGGATCATGCATGATTTCTAACTAGTTTTCTTTCTTTGGCTCGGAGTACACTATAAGTGTTTACGATTTAGAATCCTTGCATGTGTGTAAGTGATTGCCATGTTAGCATGCTTGCCATGAGGCTATCTGCTTAAGTGCTTAACTGTATGAATGCCTGTGGATGAAGGCTTCATTGCTTGAATTGGAATAATTCATCGAATGTGCGTTTTAAGCCCACTTTGCGAAGTGGCAAAATCATGTTGTTTTAAAGCCCACTTGAGAGTGGCAAATCTGTGCTTTAGCCTACTTAAGGGTAGCACTTTCAAACCATTTTCAAAAAACAAACATGAGATGTTTTATTCCAAATTGAGTGATTTAGTCTATACTTGTGTGTTGTGTGCATCACATAGTAAGTTAGCTAATAATCAAAATAAGAACACATGTGTTTTCAAAAACAACGTATCATGTTAGTAGAGGCCGATCTTTGATCGGACGAGCGGGGGTGCTCATTTCAAGACCTTCCCCTCTCGTACCCAAGTTCCCGAGCCGAGGCAACTTTGGTGATGACGGACACGTGGCCTTAGGCACAAGTCAAGGTTTCCTAAATTTCCCAAAACAAGATATTTAGGTGGCAACTCTGACATCTGGCAAAACAGTCCATGTTTGGCACTTTTTTATTCAAAATTGATTTTTCAAAACCAATTGTCAGATTTGAACTCTTTGGTGATTTATCAGTCTTGCATTGCACCTTGTAAGATTAGATTCAGAACTGTGATAGGAGTCCGAACTGTAGTAACTAGAACCCAATTTGCGCCCTCTCCAAAAGGGGGCCGCGCGGAGCGAGTTCGGGGTGGTCTATAGAGACCCAACAAAAATTCAAACCTTTCACATTCAAACCCACCACTTCAAACATTTGTATCTCTTTCATTGTAACTCCATTTTGCATCATTTTTACGTCGTTAGATTTACCTTGCGGCGTAGATTTCGTAACACCCATCATACATTTAGTTCTACCTCTCTTTGCATGCCGTCAGAGCTTTAAAATTTGACCAAAAATAAGATTTTTTTTTCTTGTTTCTGAATTTTTTTCGAACCATCTTTCAGATAACGGTTTTACTCCATTCTTTCGCCAATCTCTTCACCTCATTTCATACTTTGTCCTACACTACTTTGCTTTCTCACTTCTTCGCATAATGAGTGATTTCGGTATGCCGAAAGTTGTTCAAAAATCAACTTCAAAAATTCCAAAACTTTTATCTTTTGTTTCTTTTTCCTCCATCTTTCTCTTTCTTCTTCTTCATCACATATAACACGCTGTGGAGAGTGGTTCTAGGTGGCAACGGAGCTGGCGATTGTGGTGGTGACGGTCCGGCAATGGCAGAAGAGCTCGCGATGATATTATTAATTAAGCTTGATGGTAGTAATGATGGAACTTGGTTGTGAAGGAGGTGGGTTTGGTGTTCAAAGGTGCTAGTGATGGTGATGCTCATGGTGGCAGTAATAAAGTTTGGTGGAGGTGAAGTTGGTGGTTCTATGGTGTTGATAAAGTTAATGAAAAGGTGATATGCATAAATATAGGTATGTATGTATATATATATAGATGGATTATTGATAAAGAAATAGAAGAGAGAAAGAAAGAGAAAGAGCTTTGAGAGATGGAGAGAGACATATGGTTGATGTGCATATATCCATATATCTATATATAATATCTATATATATAAACTAGTTTAAAAAGACCCATGTAAGGCACGGGGTTACAGTATGTTTAAGTTTTATATTTTGATAATTTTTCAAAAATTAGAATATTATTCTATGAAATTGAATAGAATAAATCATTAGATATATGATAGAATTTTGTGGTATGATATGTATCATTTTTTGACTTGTTATACACTTAATGATGTATTCCTTCCAAATTTATAAATAAAATATTAAAAAAAATTATTGTGTGCTTTTCTCAAGAGATAAATATAAAATAAATACTAAAATAATTCCCTCATCTAAAAAGAAAAAAGAAAAAAAAAACTAAGATAATTAACTAAACTAGTAAAAGAAACAGAAGAAAATACATATATATACAAATGACTAATTTCATTAATACATATTTCATACTCACATAACAACTGACCAATTTTATTAATATGTAAATCATTAAGTAAATTAACAATTTTTAATGATATGAAAATTATTTTTCAATTAACCATTTTGTTAATAAATAAATGATTAAGTCAATTAACGGTTTTTAATGATATGAGAAATATTTTTCATTAAACAATTTTAATAATTTATTATTGCATAGGAGAATAAATTTTTTTTCCCAAAGTATTGTGTTAAATTAAAATTTATAACAAAAGATAGTTATAATTTCTAGTATTGTAGGACTGATTCATATTTTAAACAAACCTTATGGATGTATTTGTAATTTATTAAAAAATAAAAGATTTATATTTTATAATTGACCAAGAATGTTTGCGTAATTACGGAAAAACCTATTTCATAATTTACTAAGAATGTTTGCGTAATTACAAAAAAACACATTGCATAATTGACCAAGAATGTTTACGTAATTACGAAAAAAAAACTTTCACTCAACATATAGACCACTATTAATAAATTATTTAAAATAAAATGGCAAAATTAGAAAGAAAAGGCATATGTATAGATAGATATAGACAATGATGGATCTAGGGGGATGTGGATAGAGGTGGTCACACCCCCAAAATTTTTAAAAATTATATATATTACATTAGTAATTAATAAGATAATTTTGAAATTGAAGTACTTCGCACTCCTAAAATTTTAGTAGTTTGTACTTCTCAAATTATTTACAATACAAAATTTTAAAAATAGTTTATAAATTGAGTTTTATCAAATATTGATGTATTCTATTTGTTATTTGTATTATTTGTTATATTTTTATATTACTTAAAGTTACTCGTATTCTTTTTATTTGCGTTCATTTGTTACTATTCTTATTTTCTATTATCTATCATTTATGTTTTTTTTCTTCTTTAATAAATCACACTTCGATTTGTTTATACATTTTATTTTGTATTCATTCTTGTTGGTTCATTCTCTGCAAATAAAAATATTGGCTGAAAATAAAAATATTGCCAACTTCAACATGACATTCTTAAAATAAATTAATAAAATTTAATATCACTTATTAAAACAAATTATCATTTTTCTCCTAAAAACATACATATTCAATTATAAATTTTTTTCAAAACTAAACTGCGTAATATATGGAAGATGATTTTATAGCAAGTTATTTGATCATATTTATTGAGAAATATATTAATTAAGGTTTTGATGTCGAGTTTATCATAGATGTTTTTTATATATATTATAAAAAGTGGCGATTACAATATTTTTAAATAGTTAACTTTGCTACACAAAAACATAGTAATAGTTAATATTTTGCTAAGTTAATGCAGACAAAAAATATATCCAGTTATAGTTTTGTTCTCAATTATGTTGACAAAGAATGTCGGATTAATAGTAATATTATTCATTTTTTTGTGCTAGTATAAATCAAATTTAAAATTTTATAATCAGCTTTTTCGATGAAAAGTTATATGTGTTTTTGCCTCTCAAAACTCAAATCCTAGATCTGTCCATGAATATAGATAGATGGATAGCTAGAGGGGGAGCAGAGAGATGAGAGAGGATATGGGAGAGGGACAAAGTTGGGGGCTCTAAGCAAGAAATCGTAGGGCGCAAGCATACATGGGGAAGAAGTTGGGCTGGTTTTGATACAGAAAACACTGTGTTTTAGTGTAATTCGGTTCGAAAAATGTAGAGAAAAATATAATAAAAATACCATAATGCTCAAAAAATAATATTGAGTAATAATATAAAGTTTTTTTTTTGAAATTATTTTCAGTATAAAAATATACAGACCATTAAATTCAAAATAATGCGAATAATTATACCAAAAAATTAGAAAATAATATTAATTCAAACAAACCTTGTTGGTAAACAGATTTCACAATGAATCCAGCTTAGAAGGTGAATCATGTACTCTTGAATAATCTCCACAGCAATGGAGTAAAACTACTAGAGTTTTACCCACACCAATCACAGTACAAAGGCATAATGGTTTATGGGAAGAGAGAACATATATTTTTTGTTATATCAAAATACAAAACCCAAGGTCTGTTTATATAGGAGAGTTAGAAGACCCATAGGATAGATATATTATCCCAGATAATATCTATCCCATATCTATAATATCTAATCAATAATTATCATATATTATATTGACAATTATCACATATCAA
This sequence comes from Camellia sinensis, assembly GCF_004153795.1. Taxonomy (NCBI): domain Eukaryota; kingdom Viridiplantae; phylum Streptophyta; class Magnoliopsida; order Ericales; family Theaceae; genus Camellia; species Camellia sinensis. Next base: position 1,834,492 of record NW_021025943.1, on the reverse strand, counting down.
GATTATCCCATATTACGATTATCTCATATCTTGATATATGATCTGTTACTGATATTTGGATCTCTCCTAATCGGGTCATGCCACCGTGGGCAACCCAATTGAGTCCAGGTTCTAAACCCGACCCAATTTCCAACATGTCCCACTTGAACATGCACTAGCATGACACCGCACCTTTTATATCTCAATCTATCCAATAAACGCAATCATACTTAGCCAATGGACCGTGCGACCGGTGAGGATACCTGTATGTAGGAGCTCTACACTAGAAACTCATCACAAGCCAGCATAGAGGCATCAACCCAAAGATAGTATCTCATATGCCCTAGATCCATCTAATTACACCGAGTCAAGCATCTCTAATTCCTCAGTGAGCAAGATTTACTCCTCCAATCATGCTATGTATTCAAACCCAATCTGTGTCCCATATAGAGCGATGTGAGTTGTCGACAGTGAATATAGAGCAGAGTTGTAATTCTAAACAATCTTCATTTTGCCCTCATGTCACTTAGTTCGAAGTCAATTTCTTTCTTGGACATGTTCCTCAAAGTCAAATCATACATGACCACGGGCAACATACCAAAGTAGCTAACATTGACTTCTTACTTTATGACATAGTTTGAAAGTTGCTAAGGGTATAGTATAAATATCAAAATTTAAAGCATATTTTTGACGTATTTAGACTCACACGATGAGGAAAAAGTTGGGATCCTTTCTCTCACCTCACTAATTGGTCGCCAAGCACATGTAGTATGAATACATGCTACGATGTAGTTACTCATCTAAAGAGTGATGTCATCCTCCAAACACCGTACAGATGTTAGTTCAATCACTAACTAGTGCAAATGTCACTTTTCAAGCGCCTAACTCGAGTTTTTTATTCAGCCGCTATATAAGGGCTAAAATGAGATCTCGCATCTGGCCATCATCTAGAGGCGCATCATGGAAAGTATAAATTTCTATCCATGGTCGGTCAAGAAACATGACCTCATCTTGGTAAACCAAGGCTACTTTAGTTGTAGATGATCTAAGTTAGAAACAACTCCCACTATGATCTAACAACCACATGTCTCCATCGAGCGCCAAAAGCGATTGCTCGTATGAGTAAACCAATCTTGCATATTAACATCAATCAACAAATCTATATGTGCTCTTTCACAAGTCATATCCAAACACACAAAAATGAATAGAACAAGCATAAATATTGATTGCATAAATAAAATCCCAAACATTGCAAAGTACATAAGTAATCGTCCAAGTCAAAAAACACATAAGCATCACTACCATCTATGTAAAGCCAAAGACCTAACATGAGCACAATGAGCATCTCTCGAAATGGGTTTGGTCAATGGGTCCGCAACCATGCGACTAGTAAAAATGTGTTTTAAGACAACTTGCTTATGCGCCACTATTTCTTTGATAAAGTAAAACTTTATGTCTATATGTTTGGTTCTTCCATGATACTTAGGATCTTTGGCATAGACAAATGCAACCATGCTATCATAATGAATAGTGACAAAGTCTGAGGCTTCTAAGACTACTCCCAAATGCTGTAAGAACCTTCGTAACCAGACAACTTCCTGTACGGAAGTTGAGCATGCCACAAACTCTACCTCTATGATAGATAGGGAAATACATGATTGCTTCTTACTGCTCCAGGTAATGGCTCCACCACTGAGCAGGAAAGCATATCCAAATGTAGACTTTCGCTCATCTATATCACTGTCCCAATCAGCATCACTGTAGCCAACTAGGCGTAAATCCGTACTCTAGTAGCAAAGCATATAATCTGCAATCCCTTTGAGGTAACACAATATCCTCTTGACTGCATTCCAATGAGCAGGTCCTGGATCAGATTGGTAACGACTTACCAATCCCATTGCATAACATATATCTGGCCGAGTATACATCATAGCATACATCAAGCTTCCAACCGCATTAGCAGAGGATACTTGGGCCACCCTTTCTTATTTTTTTGGAGTCTTAGGTCTCATATTAAGGCTTAGGCTCTCACCTTTAGCTAAAAAAGTGTCAACAGGTTTGCAGCTTTGCATCCGGAATCGCTCTAAAATATTCTTAATGTAAGTGTCTTGAGACAAACCAAGAAGTCTCTTAGAGCGATCTCTCAGGATCTTAACCCCGAGTACATAGCTAGCTTCACCTATGTCCTTTATCTCGAAGGTTGAGGACAGCCACCCTTTGGTGGTGCCAATCATCTCCTTATCATTTTCAGCCAATAGTATATCATCAATATATAATGACAAAATCAAAAAATTGTCCTTGGATTGTTTGACATACACACAGTGGTCTTCTTCGATCATCGTAAACCCATCGGTGATAATTGCTCGATGAAATCTCAGATACCATTGTCTAGATGATTGCTTTAAACAATAAATAGATCTTTGAAGCTTGCAAAGTTTGCGCTCCATCCCGGCTACTATAAAGCCCTCTAGCCGATCCATATAGATTTCTCTATCTAGTTCTCCATTGAGAAATGCAGTTTTAACATCCATCTAATATAGCTCAAGGTCCAACTGAGCTACTATTGCCAAAATAAGGAGAATAGAGGCAAACCTTGTTACTAGAGAAAAAGTTTCCTCATAGTCTACACCCTCCAATTGGGTGTAACCTTTCACCACTAGGCGAGCTCTATGCCTTTCAGTGGAACCATCTGCCTCGCGTTTGATCTTGAGAACCCATTTGTTCCCAATGGTTTTGCGCCCAAGTGGCAGATCAACCAAGTCCCAGATATGGTTCTTTCTCATAGACTCCATCTTATCAAGTATCGCAACTTTCCACTCATTACTCGTAGGAGATACTAGAGCCTATTTTACTATTTTTGGCTCAACAATGTCACTTGGAGCAATCATGAATGATTCCCTCTCAATCTCAAAATGACGACAAGGGATGGATCCACACTCGTTTCTACGACGTTGAGGTTCTTGAGAATTCACATTTGCTGGACCTAGTCCATCAATGTCACTCCCACTGTCCCTAGGAGCTTGAGGGATTTCCTCATTCTTAACTAAGCCACTTGGTGCGCCATGTTGTCGTTCCTCCATCTCATAGAGATCTACATCTCTACTAACCTCACCTCTCCTAGGAAAATCTCCTTCTAGGAAATCCACATCACGCGAATCACACTCCCGTCCGGCTGCTCTCCAATGAACACATAGTCGTTAGAATGCTCACAATAGCGAATGAAGATACACTTCTTTCCTCTGGGGCCTAACTTCCCATACTTATGAAAAGTGTTGTATATGAAAGCTGTTGAACTCCATGGCCGCAATTTGTCCAGATTTGGCTTTTTGTCGGTCCATAATTCATAAAGAGTGGAAGGTACTTATTTAGAAGGCACACAATTAAGGATGTAGGCTGCAGTTAGCAAAGCTTCTCCCCAATAGGAAATAGGAAGATTGGCTTGCTCCATCATCGACCTAATCATATCCAGGAATGTTCGATTCCTTCTCTCCGCTACACCATTTTGTTGCGGAGTGTCAGGAATTGTCAGCTGTCTAATTATTCTTTTCTTTTCACAAAGTTTTTTGGATAGCTCAGATAGATATTCGCGGCTTTGGTTTGTTCTTAAAGCCTTAATGCTTTTTTTTAATTGATTCTCGACCTCTAAATCATAACGTCAAAAGCAATCCAATGCTTCTAACTTATGAGAGATCAAATAGACATAACCAAAACGCGTACAGTCATTTATAAATGTGATAAAGTAAGGAGCTTCATTTCTTGCCTTAACATTCATTAGTCCACAATGTCATAGTGAATTAGTTGTAATGGAAAAGATGTCATTTTGGCTTTTCCAAATGATTTTCTGGTTGCCTTGCCAGTAAGGCAATGCTCACAAGTAAGTAGATTGACCCTAGCGAGTGGGCCTAAAAGGCCTTCTCTAGCTAACCTGATTATTCTGTCTTTCCTAATGTGGCCTAATCTAGCATGCCATTTAATAGAATCATTATCAACACCATAATTAGACGTAATATATGAAATAGAGTCATTGGCTTTATTCAAACTAAAATTATTAACATCTAGAACTAAAATACCATCTAAAATAAAACCACAACCATAATAAATTGCACCCAAAAAAATGCTAACTTGTCCACTCTCAAACTAAAAATTAAAACCAAGACTCATCATGCTAATAACTGATAATAAGTTTCGTCGAATCTCTGTAGCATAGAGTACGTCATAAAGATATAGAGTGCGCCCACATCACATTTCCAGCTTGTAAGTGCCAATCTCAAGCACCTGCACGCTAGATTCATTCCCCATGTATACTTGTTTACTGCCAGCTAGAACTTTACAATACTCAACAAACCCAACTCTATCCCTCGCTATGTGGTAGGTTGCTCCTGAGTCTACAACCCACAAATGAGAAGAGTGAGCAACTAAAACTTAACTAAAAACATAACAGTCAAAGTGAGAAAATAAGTAAGGAAGTACCTTCTTCAGCTCAAGGCAATCCCGAGCAAAGTGTCCTTCCTTCTTCAGTTAAAGCATGCAATATTAGCCTTAGCTTTCTTTCTAGCCCTCTTACTTCTTTTGCGCTTAAAAGTGCTAGCGCACTTTAGCCCAAGGTCAACCCCATCTTTCTTTTTGGGAGCCCGCTTAACCCCTCCACGCCTAGAGCCAAATGCTCGGCGTGAGTTAGACTCAGCGACAAGAACAGTGCCATCAGGTTTAGCCACCTCTAAGCATTCAGCTCCAAGCTCCAAATGACGTGATATGTCCTCAAATGTTTTAACATTATCATTGTGCGTCATATGACGCTTCATTTCTTCTCAAGAATCACTGCTTGAACTTGTTGCTCTTGTGTCAGATTATGACCTGTTGCCGCCAACTTGCGTATCATAGTTGACATCACCCTCAGATGCTGCTTCATTGTATGATGCAACTTTTTCTGATAGGAATCAAATTTCATGGTCAACCCGCGCAACTTATCCAAAGAGGTGATGCCGAATTTCTGTTTGAAAGCCTCCTACATTTCAAAAACAGTCAAGGAATCTTTAAACTCTGGTATCAAGTCGTTATGCATGCTGCTTAACATCGTAAAGCGCGCACATCAATCTTTGTTGCACCATTTTTGATAGGCATCAAGATCACGACGATACTGAGCTATAGTGCTTTGCTCAGGCTTAGTCATCACTTGCTCAAGAGTCTGCAAGACCTCTTACTCATTCAGGAGATACAGGATCTTACAACGCCAAATATCATAGTTGGCGCCATTCAACTTTTCTCCCTTAGTCAAATCAGTTACAATGCCTTTCGCTGCCATAATTAACTATATCCAGAGGAAAAATGCACAAGGGATAAAATTTTGGCACGATACAGAATAATTTTGCTTCATAAATTCAAATTAAATTTTAATAAAAAAATACACATGTCACAAGATCGAAAATTTGCTAAGCTTATAATCATCTCTTGCACCTCTAGTGATTTTTATCAAACATTCAATTTAATGTAATAAAAATGAATAGATTTATTAAAAGAATAATCCTCCAGTTCATATGACATGTAATAAGCATGATTTGGAAAAATTCACAAATGAGCATCTCAATATGATAATGCGATCCGAAAAATGATAAACAATATTTTATCATAAAATTCTAATTAATATTAATCATGCTTTGGGGATAACAACATGAGTCTAACATAAAAAAATAATCATGATGTTTCTAACATTCAGAATACTCTTAAAAAGCATAAAATAATTTTCAAAATTTTTCTGAAATTTTTTGTAATTTTTGTGATTTCTTTAATAAAATAATACACAAAAAATATAAATAAATATTTCAGAAACTGAAACAGTATAAATCTTATACCGGTAAGTATCATATGATTTCAGTATACTTCTGTAAAAAGTTCGAGTCCAAAAAATTAATTATGCATGCACAGAAGCATTTTAATGTAAAAACTATTGAATTAATAACTCAGAAAAATATTTTTTTCGTTTCAAAAAATCTAAAATTTAAACAGATTGTAGGCAAAGTAATTATAAGACTAACCATGCAAGTTGTCACGACCCAAATCCGCCCCTAAAAGTTTGGTTCATGACCGGCCCATACTTAGGCCTCAAAACAAAATTTCAAAATAATATTTATTCAAATACGGGGCCTTAAGCGGAAACAAATACCAAAAATAATAACAGAACGTCCATTGAGCAGTACTTAAATGCCAGGATCTTAAACATTACATCATATATACAAATGTCACATACGCAGTTCATATATATACAGTCCAAGTCATATAGGTATAGGCAAAAGTTCACAACCCAAAATTTACATATGAACCTAATGCGCAACAAAAGCCATCATAAATTATACTACGTCTCTACACGAAGACACTTCCTGGGTGGCTTGACAGAGAGGCGGACCTCGATACAACTCTAGTGTTGATCCCCGATAACTCACCTACATATATATAAATTAAAAGGGTGAGCTAACACCAGTGAGTAATATTAAAGTAAAGAGGTTAATGAATGATGTCCTCAACATTAATAAAACAAATTTCACAATTCTGAAATGTATCTTAAATCATGTTAAAACAAACATTTATCATATCAAAATCCATGTTTTTTTAATGGATTACATATCGGAACCCATCACAAAACATTTTGCGTGGTACGTGATACGCCCACTTATACAAGAGTTAGAATCACATTTCAAAATAGAACATCCATTCATGCATATCAAATAACTTTTCGTAAACATGAGTCATATAACGATGTAAAAACATTCATATTCATATTATATTTTCTAAATGACCTCGGGTCCATGTATAATAAAACGGCCTCGCGCCCAATCATATATCAAACGACCTTAGGTCGAAACGTATCATATCATATCATTGTATCTTGTCGTGGAGTAGATAGAACATCGACATGTCTCCACCTCTCCTTGGGCCCAATCCATGTATGTATGGACCCAAGAGGTGTCTCGTACGGATTCTAGAGGTGACTCTCACTATTGCACTTAGTTCCATACAGCACTTTGTTCCATACCAAAGTCAATAGGTCTTAAAGACCGAACAATTCATATCATGCCATAGCATAAGCGGAACGAATAAACGGAACGACCTTATGCCCACCATATCGTATTACAAACAATTCACATTTCTTGTTCATAACTTATTTCACATTTCTTGGAAACTTGTGTTTTTTGATAAAATGCAATATTTAGAGAATCATGTCATACATAATCAAAATAGATAATGAAAAACATATCTTTACTATACTATTACTTACAGTGATGGACTTCTGATAGCAGTTGGACGATGTCCTCATCTTGACCTACAACCACAATTACATAACACAACATATGAATATAACTGATCCTTTTCTTTGCTTTTTAATCAATTAGTTGTGTTGGTTCTAAACTGGGTTAGAAGAAGAAATAGCATGAAACCGGTAGACAGAAAGTGAACAACCTTCACTAATTTGAGCATATCTATTTGTATACTTAGAATTTGGATATGAGACTACACCATTGGAAACTAGACTTCCGGGGCTTGAATTTAGGCTCAAGAATCACTTAAAACGGAGTTTGGATAAAGAAGATATGCCTATCCGAAGTTGGGCTGAAACAGGGGTTCCCCGCACCTGCGGGAAATAGGGCCGCACATGCAAGAATTTGGCCACATGTGCGGGACAACGTACCTTTATTTCGGAATCAATTTTGGTGCTGGAAATGGACTGGCGCACGTGTAGGCAGCCCCGCCGCGCGTGCGGCTCTGGGCAAAATCTGCTACCAAAAATATATGTTGGCTCTAACACTTGTTCTTCCATTTTCCAAGCTAGGTTTCAACTCAAATCACTCAAAATCATGTAAAACTAATGGAAAATATAAGATTATGATTGTTTTCTAAATCAAAACATCAAAAATACAATGAATCTTCAAGTAAGAAAGATCAATCTTCTTATTTAGTTCCTTTTCAAACTTTTTCAAAGCTTCTTCGCGGACTTGTTACAATATATGTTGGCTCTAACACTTGTTCTTCCATTTTTCAAGCTAGGTTTCAACTCAAATCACTCAAAATCATGTAAAACTAATGGAAAATATAAGATTATGATTGTTTTCTAAATCAAAACATCAAAAATACAATGAATCTTCAAGTAAGAAAGATCAATCTTCTTATTTAGTTCCTTTTCAAACTTTTTCAAAGCTTCTTCTTCCATATTCACATAGATCTTCATTTCATATGTAATTAACCATACAAAACCTCAAGATTAAGGTTCAACTTCTTATAATCAACTTCAAGATAAGCAAAAATAATGAAATTAACTCTTAAATCAAGCAAATCTAAGGAATCAAGGTCCAATTCCATGAAGATAGCTCATTTAAGCTTGCACTTCAAAACCCTAACTCAATTAGGCGTTTAATCTTCATCTTGAGTCAAGAATTCAAACAAATAATAGGTTAATCCCAAGAAGTTAAGTTGATTTCTACATACCTTGAGTCAATCTCTTGAATTCAACTTCAAATCTTTCAATTTCCCATGATTCTTCTTCAATCTTGAGTTTTTTCTTCTTTCTCTCTCTTCTCTCTAGATTTATTTCTTTTCCTTTCTTTGTTGAGTCTATCTCCATAAGGCCCATATACTCTTATATCTATACCTTGTGTCATAAAATCTATATCCAAAAGCTTACCTCAATGATAAGAGCCAAACATGGCTTAACGAATCAACCGAAATCAAATTTCAATTAAACTTCCCAGATGACTCTAAAAATCGTGCTGATCATATTTATGTGGTCGGTTTTGGTTTATCGCGCCTCTAAGGTTTTCAATTTGCAGTGCAAAGTCGCAATTAAACCACCCCAAACACACCTTAACAAATCAGACGAAATAAATTTTCAATGAACTTTCCCAAATAGCTCTAAAAATTTCCATTAGCATATCCATGTCCTGAATTTCTGTTTCTGAACCCATGAAAGTCGACAATTGCAGTTTCAAAGTCATAACTTACCAGATAATTCCTTAATTCAAATAGATATAATTAAATTAAAGTACATTAACCCATAGTTAAATAAAGGTAATTTCTGATATGCATTTTGGAGTCATTACACAAGTCATGCTGAAAGCATAATTATAGCAAATATTTTAGGAGCAATTAATGTAGCTTTTTAAAGTAAAACAAACAAACAGAGCCTTGTCAAAACTAATCCCACACCTGCCTCAGGCTTATTTGTCAATGCATGTGCTGGCGCTTGTGTCAATGCTGATATCAGTGTACACAGTGCAGCAGTCTCGTGTTGCGCTATTATCAATTTATTTTATTTTTTTTAATACCGATTTCACAAGCCTTACTTTCATTAATATTTGATAACTTTGAAATATAAAATTATCAATAATGATTTATCATCTATTAATGTAATTTTGCAGATATTATATACATGTGAATGTTCATAAAAAATATAAACACAATAAAAAAAAATTGATAAAATCATTTTGACCAAACATCAACATTTTATGCAAACAAAAATAATATATATACATATATTAGTGTAAAATACTAATTTCATGGATATCCAATAGTATGAAAACACCTTAATAATGGCTCTGATACCAATAATAGAAATATAATACCATACACCTAGCAGAAAATAATATTGATTCAGACAAATCTTGTTGGTAAACAGATTGCACAATAAATCCAGCTTAGAAGGTGAATAATCTCCACAGCAATGGAGTAAAACTACCACACCAATCATAGTACAAAGGCAGATTGGTTTATAGGAAGAGAGAATGTATATTTTTTTTGGGTACTTACGTGTAGGTCCTAATAAGTGGACTTGTTGTCTAATTGGTCCTGTAGAAAAAATTTGTCATAAAAAAATGTCACTAATTGTAAGTTTAAGCGAAAATTTATAAAAATCATGACAAAAAAAAGTCACTAATTGTCAATTTTTTGCGACGTATGTAAAAAAATTGTCAAAAAAAATATTTTTAGCGACAATTTTACCAAGACTTATTTTCAATAGGACTTGATGGGAAATAAGTCTAACTATTAAGACCTATAGATAGTTTACCCTATTTTTTTATATCAAAATACAGAACCGAAGGTCGGTTTATATAGGAGAGTTAGGAGACTCATAGGATAGATATATTATCCTAGATAATATCTATCCCATATCTATAATATCCAATCAATAATTATCATATATTATATTAACAATTATCTCATATCAAGATATGAGAGATATGATTAAGATTATCTCATATCTTGATATATAATCTATTACTGATATTTAGATCTCTTCTAATCGGGTCATGTTACTTTGGGCGACCCAATTAAGTTCGGGTTCTAAACCCGACCCAATTTCCAACAATTTTTATTATATAATAATATAAGGTTTCACAAGAGTATAAAGGTTAATTCATATGTTTTATTAACATAAATTAATGTGCATTTCAATTTATAAATTACATGAAGGCATTATAATTATTCTCATATAATAGAAAGGTGATCTGCACATGAACTTAATTACGGGCGTCGAGATCCTCTAGAGTGAAAAAGGTAGAGTGATCTCCTACAGTAATTTATGAGGGCACGACACCTGTCTCACTAATGAAACCAAGGGTTGAGATCAATCCCTTACCAAAACGATGTCGTTTTGGTGAGGAAATTTAAAAAAAAAACAAAAAACAAAAAATGTGATAAGAGAAACGAAGAGAGAGAGAGAGAGAGAGAGAGAGAGAGGACACACAACCGGAGTTCTTCTCCATTTCCGGCGCACTCTCCTTCACTCCGGTGGCTGCAATCCATCTGTATACATCACATATTGTGTAATTTATTTGTTTGTTTCAATCTCAAACCCACCCCTCTTCTTTACCCCTTAATTACTTCCTCATCAATTACCGTAAGTCATCACAATCAAAGACAAATAGCATCTTGATCAAATGTGTCAAGCACTACTCAAATGATTTGGAGAAAATGTAAACCCACTCAACATTGTCCTACTAACAAGACTGATGGAAATTTTATTGAAAACCTAGAACCTAAATGATATTCTCCCAACATTTCCCCCCTTTTTAAGAAGATTTATAATCTGATCTAATATAAAACCCGTACCGAATCAGAAATCTTTGAACATAACAACCTAAAATTTCCAATTTTTTATTCTCCACACCAGTTGTACTACAGTACTCAAACCCACAGAAATTGCAAAAACTGCAAAACAGGAGATTTAGACCTTTTCCTCCTTGGATTTAGTCGTCGATCGCAGTAGATATCAGAGTTTGAAACCTGATTTCCCTTCGTTCGCTGCAAAATCATGGTCAAAAACATTAGAAACACACACATATATCAATATGTAGAGAGAAAGAGAGAGAGAGAGAGAGAGAGAGAGAGAGATTAGAGCACAGGTTTTGGTACCAGTGACTGTAGATTGTTCTTCAACAGAGTCCTCCATGAAAGAGAGCGAGAGAGGGAGAGAGAGAATTCGTTTTTTTTTTCTTTTTTTTAATGCCCGCACCAAAACGACGTCGTTTTGATGAGGGATTGATCTCAACCCTTGGTTCCATTATTGGGACAGGTGTCGCGCCCACATTAATTACTGTAGGAGATCACTCTACCTTATTCACTCTAGAGGATCTTAACGCTAATTACGGGAGTAAAATGAAATTTGTCCTGTTAAAAATAACCAAGAAAATTGAAAATAAAACTACAAATAAGAAACATACACTAATCAAAAAGTTTAATTTTATAGAAAGTTTTAAACATAAAAGGTACAGATGTGATATATATATATATATATATTTGTATCTATAAATACAGTTTTTTTTATTCTACATCTATTTATTCTGTATTTGAAATCTTCACCGAGGCTACGTTTGGCATAAATTTTTTTTGCTAATTTAGTCACAAAAGACAAAATAGGCTCAAATGTCACATTTAAACTATAATCATTTCATTTTTTCTCTCACAAAAGTCATAAAACTAAAAAGTCCATCCCAAACGAAACTTTTTAATCCCAAATTAAAATAACTAAAAAATCAAAAAACTAAAAAGACAATTTACATCCCAAACGAATGCATAGTGTACCATTGCCATAGAAATTGAACATGGACCCCATATTTATGTGAACGTATTTTACAACAAATGCACGGAGAGACGTACGACACACCATCCGAACTTGGGTTTGTGTTTAGATGAGACAGTGACCACCACGCTACGAGCATAGAAAGAATGAACACAGAATGAAATGACGCGATATAAGAAAAAAAAAATTTGCACAATTGTAAACATTTGTCTAGTATATGTGCATGTTATGTGTTCGGAAACTCATGTACACCTAGACTTTTTGAAACACAAACCATGAAGGCTCCCCAATAATTTGAAACAGTGAGCGGCAAATTGGGCAAGTGAGACTCCTCACCAGCCATAGATCAATGCACTGCTCATGAAACACATGCTTGCATACTGGAAACATCCTACATCGCTTCGAGCCCTTGAAACTGTCCATGCAAATAGAACAAGTCCATGTTTTTGCTAACTCAAGGTCTGAACCAGAGATCTCTAGCAACTCTTCCATAGATAATAAACCCAAAGAACTATCATCTTTACGCGGATGTGTGTCGATACTTTGTTCAAGTAGAGTTATTGCAAAGTATAGAAACATCAGACCGAGGATATCAATGACAGTAGAGAGAGAGCAAGAGAGAGAGAGAGAGGGGCAAAGCTTAGAAAAGTTTGAATTTAAGAAGATTGAGAATTATCTCCTAATGAGGGGTTACATCCTTAAACTCTCGCAATCCTAATTGTTAGAGATATATATTATTATTTCATATTTATCTATCTATATTGTAGATGTTTCTCATCTCTTTTTCTATACTTATCTCTGATGTATTTCTATCTTCTTTCCTCAGCCTATAAATATAGGCTTCTTGTATTACATTCAATACAATTCAATATACAATCTCTCTACTTTCATAACATGGTATCAGAGCTTGGGATTCTCTCCTAGCATTTTTTTTTCCTCACGTTTTTTTGGCAGATTGCTTCTGTCCTCTATCAGTTATTTATCTATCTATATTGTAGATGTTTCTCATCTCTTTTTCTATACTTATCTCTGATGTATTTCTATCTTCTTTCCTCAGCCTATAAATATAGGCTTCTTGTATTACATTCAATACAATTCAATATACAGTCTCTCTACTTTCATAACATGGTATCAGAGCTTGGGATTCTCTTCTAGCATTTTTTTTTCCTCACGTTTTTTTGGTAGATTGCTTCTGTCCTCTATCAGTTTCTGTTGGTTTTTGCGTATCTAGTTCATTCATGTTTCACTGTTTGGACTATACCCACCTCTTCATCTCTTCACGACGAAGCCAATGCCACCAGATTCGCCTCCATTGGCCTCTGAACGCGCCCTCACGTGCCTCCCAAAGCCCAGCGCGTCGGTTGATGCCGCCTCCACTCTCAAAACACTCCAGCACGCATCGTCTCCTCTAGCTTCCTCGGCTTGCCCATCGACTTCAGCATCAACCGCCCTTTTCGCACCCGTGCCTCAACCGCTCTAACGTTGGCTTGCCATCGGCTTCCGCATCAGCCGCCATTGGCTTCCGTCCCAGCACCTCAGCCAATCTTCCATCGGCTTCCACCTCAGCCTCGACTTCCGCATCAGCCGACTCTCCTTGGCTTCCTGTTGGCTTCCGCCTCAGCTGCTTCTCCTATTCATCAGCCGCTGACGTCAGCCCTTCTCAGCCGCTAACATCAGCCTTACTCCATCACTACCCCACTGTTGACATCATCACTGCCACAGTCCTGACATCAGCCCTACTTGTCTCTAAGGTTTTTCAGCCTTCTAAATCTATTGGTGACCTCCGTTTTGACATTTATGGATCGTACAGAGCACATCCAATCTATTTTTCTTATCCTTGATGGGTCCAATTATGTTAGCTGGGTCTCCAGTTTTATCAAAGTCAAACGCCTTTGGCGGATCATTACTGGTGCTTTTCCCAAACCCACCCAGAAGGAGGAAGAGACGGACTCTGCATTCGATGACCGTCTTGACGACTGGGAAAGTAAGAATTATCAAATTATCACATGGTTCCAGGCTACCTCAGTTCCTTCCATCTACCTTCAATTTGGACGCTTTCAGGATGATGACTCCCTTGCCTCTCTTGCCAAAGCAATTTGGGATTTCTTGAAAGATCGTTATCAGACTACTGGACATGCTCATCAGTATCAACTATTGCAGACTCTTCATCACATGCGCCAGGCTCCTGGTCAGTCTCTCAATGACTTCCTCTCCCAAATGTCGTCTGTTTGGGACCAGCTCGCTCTTTCTGAACCTCCATGGGCTCATTCTGATGATGCACAACTATTTATTACTTATCGGAATCATCAGCGACTATTGCAGTTTCTTATGGCTCTTCATAGCACTTTTGAGCCCATGCATGCTTCTTTGCTCCATCGTTTGCCCTTGCCCACCTTAGAGCAAGCCATTACTGAGCTCCTATCCGAGGAGACTCGTTTTGGGAGTCTCAAATCTCAAGACATGGATTTTGTTCTTGCTGCACCATCTTCTCTAAGCTCCTCATCTTCACAGCCAATCATATGCAGTTATTGTCGAAACCGAGGCCTGCCAGCCAATCATTCTCTTGTTCACTGCCAGGTTTGCGAATGCTTGACTTGTCACAAGACTACTCCAGACCATCTCCAAAGCAATTGTCCTCGAGCTCACTCCACTACTTCATCTAAGAAAAGGGCTTCTCGTTCTGGGTATCAGTCCAAATCTAGCCACGGTTCTCGCTCTACTGCTGTTGCCTCTGAGGGTTCTTCTGGTCCTTCCTTCTCTATGGATGATATTGAGTCCATTATCCTCCAGGTGCTCAACAAATTTGGTACTCCTCCCTCTACTGCTCTTTCAGTAACCTCAGGTAACTCTTCATGGTATTTTGATTATGCATGCTGTAATCACATGACTTCTGACTCAACTCTATTTTCTTCTTTGTCATCATCCTCTTGTGCTCCCACTATACACACTGCTGATGGTTCTCATATGCATGTTAGTCATATTGGCCAAATCTCTACTTCCACTGTGTCTCTTTCTGATGTTTACCATATTCCTTCTCTTAAAATGAACCTTATCTATGTTGGTCAATTATGTGAACTTGGTCTAACTATTACCTTCTCTGCTAATGGGTGTTTGGTGCAGGACCCTCAGACGAGACAGATCCTTGGGATAGGCCGTAAGCATGGATGTCTGTTCGAGCTTATTCATCTTCGCAGTCCGCACAAATCATCTACTGTTGCTGCTGCATCTACTATGTCTTCTTTTCATCTTTGGCATTGTCGCTTAGGACATGTCTCTTTTAGACATTTGAAAATTTTAGTTTCTAGTGGTCAATTAGGTTGTGTCCGTCTTGAAGATGTCGATTGTTTATCTTGTCAAATTGCTAAACAACCTACCTTACCTTTTAATGAAAGTAATTCTATTTCTACTACTCCTTTTGATCTTGTGCATTCAGATATTTAGGGACCTTCCCCCACACCTACCATGGGGGGGTCCAAATATTTTGTGATTTTTGTTGATGATTTTTCTCGCTATACTTGGCTTTTTCTTCTCAAAAATCGCTCTGAACTTAAACAGATTTACTATGATTTCTCTGCTATGGTCTACACTTAGTTTTCTCGTACTATTAAGCTTTTTCGTTATGATAATGCTAAGGAGTACTTGGATTCTGATTTTCTTTCTTTTCTTCGAGCTCATAGTACTCTCTCTCATCGATCTTATGCAGGCACTTCCCAACAAAATGGTCGAGCCGAAAGAAAGCACCGTCATATTTTAGACAGTACTTGGGCTCTTCTCCTCTCTTCTTCTTGTCTTGAAAAATTTTTGGGGGAAGCTGTCCTTACTGTCATCCACACCTTCAATCGAGTCCCTACCCCTATAATAGCTAACACTTCTCCTTACGAGCACTTGTATGGTTCTCCTCCTGATTATACCACTCTTAAAGTTTTTGGTTCTGCTTGTTTTGTTCTACTTCAGCCTCATGAACACTAAACTAGAACCTCGTTCTCGTCTTTGTTGTTTTCTGGGGTATGGTATAAAACATAAAGGGTATCGTTGTTGGGATCCTATCTCCAAGCGTCTTAGTATTTCCCGTCATGTGGTCTTCTGGGAACACAAAATGTTCTCTACTCTTTCCATGTTTCACCTACCATAGTCCACCCACTCACTGGTCTTCACTGATATTTCTATAAATCTGTTTTCTGATGACTTTGATGCAGATTCTGGCCCCATGTTTCCACAGCGGCCTACGCCTATCGTTCATCCTGAGGATCCTGTGTCTGCTGATGGCCCTACGCCTTCTCCAGATCCGGTGGAGGTTCCTCCGGAACCTACTTCCATTGAGGTTCCTCCTCTGCCTGAGCGTCATTCTACACGGGTAAGGCAACCTTCTGTTTTTCTCCGTGATTATATTGTTGATTCCACTGCTTTTTGCTCTTCTAAACCTACTTCTTATCAAGAAGCTTCTTCTAACCCTTTTTGGCAACAAGCTATGACTGATGAACTGCAGGCTTTCGATTAAACTCATACCTGGGATGTAGTCGATCTTCCTCCTGGAAAGCGTACTGTTAGTTGCAAATGGGTTTACAAGATCAAAACTCATTCTGATAGTTCCATTGAGCATTACAAAACTCGCCTTGTCACCCGGGGATTTAGTCAAGAATATGGGATTGACTATGAGGAAACATTTGCTCCTGTTGCCCGTCTTACTTCAGTTTGTAGCTTACTTGTCGTTGCTGCTGCTCGCCACTGGAGTCTTTATCAAATGGATGTCAAGAATGCATTTCTCAATGGTGATCTCACTGAGGAAGTTTATATGCAACCCCCTCCTCGTTCTTCTGTTCCATCAAACAAGGTTTGCAAACTCCGTCGTGCTTTATATGGTTTGAAACAAGCTCCGCGTGACTGGTTTGCCAAGTTCAGCTCTACCATTCGTGACTTTGGTTTTTCTTCTAGTGCCCATGATTCTACCTTGTTTATCCGTAAGACGGAGCGCGGTACTATTCTCCTTCTCCTCTATGTAGATGATATCATTATCACTGGAGATGACACAGTGGAAATTTCTAGTCTTAAATAGTTTCTCCATCGCCAATTTGAGATGAAAGATTTGGGTTCCCTTAGCTACTTCCTTGGCTTGGAAATTTCTCAAAATTCCTCTAGTTATTTTCTTACTCAGGCCAAGTATACTTCTGATCTCTTAGCTCGTGCTAACCTTACCGATTGCAAGACTGTCACTACTCCAATTGATCCTCAAACTCGTCTTACACCTCTTGATGGCCCCCTATTGTCTGATGCCACTTTGTATCGTCAGCTAGTTGGTAGTCTTGTCTATCTCACAGTTACTCATCCAAATATTGCTTATGTTGTTCACATTGTCAGTCAATTTATGACTGCTCCTCGCTCTCCACACTATGCTGCTTTGGTTCGCATTTTGTGCTATCTCAAAGGAACTCTGTTTCATGGTCTTCACTACTCCCCTCACTCTTCTCTATAGCTGCATGCCTTTTCTGATGCCGATTGGGCAGGGGATCCTACTGATCGCCGTTCCACTACTGGGTTCTGCTTCTTCTTGGGCAACTCTCTCATTTACTGGCATAGCAAGAAGCAAACCCTTGTTGCTCGTTCTAGTACCGAGGCGAAGTATCGTGCTCTTGCTGACACTACTCATGAGCTTGTGTGGCTTCATTGGCTTCTTTCTAACATGGGTGTTTCTCATTCTGCTGCCACCAATCTTTATTGTGACAATCAAAGTACTATTCAGATTGCACATAACGACGTCTTTCATGATCACACCAAGCATATTAAGATCGATTGCCACTTCATACGACAACATGTTACTAGTGGTCATGTTCATCTTCTCTTTGTTACCTCTGCTGATCAGACTGCCGACCTCTTCTCCAAAGCTTATCTTCTAGGACGCTTCTCTGATCTCCTCTCCAAGCTCAAGTTCATATCTGACTTACCACCTTGAGCTTGAGGGGGGGTGTTAGAGATATATATTATTATTTCATATTTATCTATCTGTACTGTAGATGTATCTCATCTCTTTTTCTATACTTATCTCTGATGTATTTCTATCTTCTTTCCTCAGCCTATAAATATAGGCTTCTTGTATTACATTCAATACAATTCAATATATAGTCTCTCTACTTTCATAACACTAATAAAATACCAAAAAATAAACACATTAGAAAAATTATTAATAATGGTGAATTGGAGTTTTTTTTTTTTTTCCTCCAAATTTAAATACTAGAATATTAAAGAAACATTTCATAAAAAAATATAAAAATATAGATATTTCTAGACCAAGTAATTACAAAATAGAACTCAAAAAAAAAAAAAAAGATATCAAAATTGACAGACCAAATGATAATATCGAATAAATTGCAAGATCAACAACATATAGAGAAGTAAAGCTAACCAATTGGGACTAACTTAATTCATCAAAACTTTTAACACTTCAAGATTAAGGAGATGTTTGGGATGTTCTAAATAAGTGTATTTTTTGATTTTTTATAAATTAAAAAAAAAACATGTAGAAAAATAGAGAAAATGGGTAAAAAAATAGAGAGGAGATATTGATAAATGTTAATAGATATTGATTGATATGACCCAAATAACTATATATATGTAAAAAAAAAATATGTACTTTTTTAGTGCATGCCAAACAAGCACTAAATATTTAAGTTTTTCCATAGATAAGATTCTCACTCAAGTCACATTAAATTTAAGAGTAATGGTAGAGGTTCCAAAAGTTCTATCAAAATTTCTACCAAATATCTTTTGATAAAACTTTTAAGAGCTCTAACAATTTTGTAAATTTAAATCTATAACACACTTCATTTTCCTTCGGGTTTTTTTCGGTGGACTTTGTAACATTGTTGTATAACTTATACTATTAAGAAACAAAATCCCATTTTCAAGCAACAAGATTCTCACTTAAGTCATTAAATTTAAATTTATAACATACATTCCATTCTCCTCTTTTTTTGTTCTTCTTCTTCTTCTTCTTCTTCTTCTTCTTCTTCTTCTTCTTCTTCTTCTTCTTCTTCTTTCTTTTTTTTTTTAAGTTCACTAATCATGTGTCTATACTACCACATATGATATATCTGTGGTATAAATTTATCATAATCTTTGTACTGAGTGAAATTTTATGATTTTGAAATTTTATGAATGAAATAATGTGTATGTGTGTGTGTGTATGTGACTTATGTTGGAAAAAAAATGGTTTTATGGTAACTTTAATGTGAAATTAAAGTAGGTCCTACATTGGTTAAGGTGTGATTAAATGGGTTTAGATTCTTTGTAACAAGATCTTTATACCGCAAAAAGAATGACCAAAAATCATTAAGAATTGAATAAAAATTTGTCTCATAAAATTGTGTATTACCAATCCCATATTGATTGCATAGGAAAACTTTGATGGGTATGTAAATCTCAGGATTTTGATAAGGGCATGAACCCTTTGAGGCATCCAAATTTTCCAAAGGAATGGAGTTATGGGTGCTTCAAGGATAGGCTTGGGCCAAAACTATGGTCCAAGTTGGTTATGCAAAAAGTGTCACACAAGCACACGCCGCCTACCTGCTGGGATCGGCCCAGGCCGGGTTCAGGTCTGGGTTCGAGTCCGTGATATGTGGGTCATAGGTCGTGGGTCGTAGATCTTGGATCTTGGATCTTGGATCTTGTAACTTGGGCTTGAGGCTTGAGGCTTGCTGGAATGGGTTAGGTTTGGGCTGAGCTGGATTGGTGGTCAACCAATCTATTCTTTTTGGGCCAAGTTTGTTTAGTGGCTGGAGATATACACACGTATGTATATATTGTGTGTAACCTCTACACTTAAGGTGATGATTTACACCATCTGTTTTCCTGCATTACTTCTTCAGTTTTGCAGAAATTGAATTATGCATTGGCTACTGAAAAGCTCCTCATCTCTCCCCCATTGTGTGTAAAACGAGACCTTCTCTTTGGTCATAGAGATATAATTTTTTTTTGGCTTCCATACTATACATAATTTTTTCCCTCCATAGTATACAGTCAATTTGCCTATATATTTTCTTCCCATGTCAGAGTGCTACCACTGTCAATTTGCCAGAACTAAACAGAAGGTGTTTCTACATTAGCTGGTCTACATCGTTATATCCTTGGAGATAGATGCCGACACCCCTTCAGCACCCACGGTGAGGCGGCAAATCTGTTTTAAGGAGATTGTGGTATCACACAGGTTTTCGCTTGCTTTGTTTTACCATTATATTGTTGTGGAGCATTTCTGTTCATCGAGTTGTACAATTTAATCCCATGATTTCATCATGTAATTTAATTTTTTAAATATGAATCTATTTGTTTTATTTAATTACACAATTTGTGCAACAAGCTTAAAATAAATTCCATGTTTCCCATAAAAATAGATTCATATGCGTTTTTTAATAGATTAATTTTACATAAGCTTTACTACTGCTAGTACTAAAAAAAAAAAAAAAAAAAAACAAAAAATGCGCCAAGAATTGCTTTTAATACCTTTTTTCGGAGTATTTTATCTTAATCTGTCTTGGTGCTCAGATTGTATTACCTTTATTGAGGATCTGTTTCTAAGTTAGGCTTTGGTTCAGGAGATGGTAGAGCTATAGTATTCTCTCAGAAAGTGGGAGTACCGCTCCAATTGATGACAGATGTATCACTTTTGTTCTCGGTGATAGTGGGAGTTTCACTTCTATCTTTTGTGTCAATAGGAGTGTGCCCATGAGGAGCGTGTCCACGATTGCTTGTGATAGTGGGTGTAGACCCACGGTTGTAGTGCGAAGTCATAAAGGTGGTCAAATGGAAACTCCACCTTCCATCATCAACATATTATGTTGAATGCAATGAGTCATAAGGGAAGACCAATAAAGCAAAATTCTTCGGTTTGAAGCACTACAAGCACCTGCAAACTTTATAGGTGTAGAATGATTATCTTAGCTTAGGGCAGCTGCCTACACTACATTCCACTTCAGTACCCGGGGGCCAAAGACTTGTTAGGTGTAGTGGAGTCATGTTCTGGCCGATTTCTGGCATGGGGTGAAACGCTCAATTCAGTAGATTGCCCCGGGCATTCCTTATTAATGGCAGGCCAAGCCCCGTGCTTTCGTAATCCTTTCTTTGAGTCAGTCCGCCCTGATGCGGAGCATCAGCCTGGGCGTAGAGAGGGAGATTGAATGGCGGGAATCGGGAAAGTAGCTCCTCGTATTAAGGAGCTACTTTATTAGTTTGCTGCTGTTCTTCCTAGTAGCTAGGCTGTCCTCTCTTCCTGTATCTCCTCCACGCTTTATATGCAGATATAACTACTAAGCCCCTCTTTCTATTTCTCAAGTGATATCTATAGAATAGAAGTACAGAAGGGAATGGCTGAGTGGCAGTTAGCTAGCGCTGAGAGTCAGTCTTTCTCCTCCTCCTACTTCCAGAGCAAACCCTTTAAATTTAAATTAAAGTAGATTCGCTTGCATCATCTCAAGATATCGTCGAGGTATCGAGGTTTCGCTCCCTAGTGGTATAGTTCGATCTTTAGGTGCATCAGGGACAGCGAGAAGTTTCTTCACAGAGATAACTAGCATATGAAATAAAGGATGCTTCGCTTTCCATTGAAGGAGGTTCCTGCTTCTAGTGCGACGGCAATGCGTGTTAAAATCCCTTCGTAAAGTAAGTAAACTCGCGATAACCTTACCCTTGCCTTGTGTCTTGACTCATAGTCCGGCAACTCTCTTCATAGCGTTGCACTATAAGACCCGAAACCGCAACCAGGAACCTGGGAACCCAATATCATCAGCGGATACGAAAGAGACTCTTACTCGGGAACTAAACCTAACAGAATCGGTGACTCCTTATATGTAGGATAGATCTCTGTGTCTAACGACTTTGCCCCGTGGGCCCTGCACTAGTAGGAATCAGACTAGGAAGAAGAACCAACAGCCGCTTTTCTTTACACATGGGTAGGCTGGAGAAAGCCCCTATCTGTAAATCCAAGCCATCTTTCTTCCTTATCATCCGGGAACTCCACGAAGACGAGACTCATAGCAGCAGGAGTTGATCTTTACACAGCGGTAGTTGTTCGAGCGCATGCTATTCTTTTGCAGTTCCCCTAGCTCCGATCAATAACTCTTATATGAAGTAGTACCTTCTCGCTACCCCTCCCCTAGGCTAGGAAGCACTATCCTCAGCCGGAACAAGGACTAGAACGTCCTCTCGCTATGCTCGAGCTACTTCGTTCCACACCTTTGATAGGCGAGCAGCTTCTGCACTTGAAAAGACTGATCCTAGGGATTTCGGTATCTACGTTCCTGGGATTTCGTGCAACTGAGAGGAGAAAATGCAGCTAAAAGCTGTAAATCGTATGCTCTTCCGTGTAGCCTAGGCCCACGGAGCGGTAAGAGCTTTTGAGAAAGTCACCCGTATTTCTTCGAGACAAAGTAGTCGATCAAGATCGGGCACCAAAAACTTACTCTAAGATGTTCTTCGAAATCAATGCCTGGAAAGAAAGGCAAATGCTCTTTCTTCCGCTCTCGTTGGCTAGCAAAGGCTCATTCAAGGATAGAATGACGATCCCTATCGTTCACATCCTGATCCTAGGCATTTGTTGCGTGAGCTTCATTCTTCTGTCAAAAGGGATCTCTTATCAGTTAATGAAGCTGCTCTAATCCACATATATTGGTCCGGCATCTCACGTAGCTCTCGATGAAGTAATTCATTTCTTTCAAGGTATTTCAGCATCGAGATAGAAGGCGAGTTAGACTCCCCCTTCCAGGGAACCATCGGCATAGAACAAGACGAGGCCCATCTCACCTTCTTTCTTTACGTAGCTTTCACATTAAGAAAGGGATAGCTCAACGGATGAATACTCATTCGATGAAGGAAGCACCAGACTAAGAAGAGAAGGGCTTTGACCCGAGCGGATAAGTTGCTAACAAGGAAGTAGGAGTCCCCGTCTCTTACATACGGGCCGAGTGCATGAGCCGAGTAAAGCTGTGAACAAGGGATCAACTACGAGAGGGAGTTGCTTTAATCCATAGATATTGATGTCGGGAGCTATCCCTATAGATAGGGGCGTTCCCAGAACCCTTGATGAAAGTCCCTTGGCACTAAGGCTTTAGTTCAAGAAATTAGTTCAACAAAAGCATTTCCTGGATCTGACCTATCTTTCGCTCCCATCGAATGATTGATATCCTTCTTGCGGGTTCCCCGTCTGCTGCCGGAACCTCCTTTCTTTCGCTCCGGGTTTGCCTGTACTCTTTCTACGGATTCAGAATCCGTGATACATGAATCGAAAAGAGGAAAGGAAGGAATCCTCCTAGAGAAGGAGGCCAAGCATTCTTAGCGTAGGAAGGAGGGAACTCTTCGCCCAAATCGAGTTTGAGTCTTATTCCCAGGGACCTTGTAGTTTGATGAGTTCAAGCCTTGTCGGCACCATGGCTGCTTAGATTTAGAGCCTTTCTTGCGGTTCTAATGACACTAATTTGATAATTTTTGGATTTATACCCAAAGAGAACAACAATCCCGAATTTACTGTTTCGGACTGGCTTCCTGGACAGATTTGAATACCTTGATTTCTATGGATTTCGACTCCCAAAAATTATGAAAAAATTCAGATATGCAATTCAATGTGTAATTGATCTACTGTAAAAATTTCAGATTAAAATTCATCCGTTTGATATGGTTTCTTGATTTTTAAAGTTCGCGATTATGCGCAGAATTTCTTAACTAAGAATAATACCCATTCTTTATACATGAATTTAACTCCTCAAATTTCTTAACAGTATATATATACAAAATATATAAACCTACAACCTCCATGAATGAATAAAATAATAATGGAATAAGGATAAAAACAAAACTAAAAGGAAGAAGAAAGATAAAGACCTACCACATATCCAAAAATTACTCATTGTTTGCAATCCCCTCTTCTTTTCTTCTTCTTTTCTTCTTCTTTTCTCTCAAACTCTCTCTCTCCCCGTGGCTACTGTGGCTGCTGTTATAGTGTTGATTAGGAACCCTAGTGTTGTTATATATTGTATTAGGCAACCGAGGGTTACGTTATATATCTAAACAAAAGGCCCTAAATTATTATCTCTTAATATTATTTTATTTTCTAACCCATTAATTTAAATAAAATACAACTATTACTAGATCAAAATATGCTTACTAATTTGGCACTTAAATTTATTTATTTATTTATTTTATATAATAAATCTTGCCTCTAAATTAAAGACTTTCATCGTAAATTTATTTTAAGTTTAAAATTAATTAAAAGATCCTCCAACAATATTTAATTTGCACCTTAGAATTCACCACCAAAATATTTGAGATTGTAATATTATTATTTAATTATTTACTTAATTTTTATATTCGGGTTCTCACACTCACCCCTACTATTTACACACCACACTTTTTATCTATTACCGAAAAGGCAACCTAAGAGGGGGTGAATTAGGTTTTTACAATTAAAATTAATAATACCCTAATAAAAATTATGACTAGCACAATAGATAAATATAATTAATGAAATAAAAATAATTAAAACAAGTGTCTTAACAACTATGTCAGTTAATGATTTTAGCACAGTAAAAATATGAAATATAGCTATGGCAATTTAAAATAAAATAAAGAGACAAGGGAGAGAGAGAGACAAACAAATTTATAGTGGTTCGGTTTCAACTCGGCCTACGTCCACTCCTCAAGCTTCACATGAGATTTTCCACTATCTTCTAACTTCACAGGGGTGCTAGCAACCTCTTTACAAATGGAGCAATCCTCCACGGATTTTACACAGGCTTTACAAGTCCAAACCCTTGCAAATCTTAGGTGATTCACAATCACTCTCAAGATTTCAAGAAGACAATGTTTGCAACATTTTTACAAGATGAAATGGTATTTTTGCTTTCAAAGAAAACTTACAATAAATATCTCTCAAAGATAGATATATAAAATGAAGCTTTGATTTTTCTATAAATCTCACACAGGAAAGATGGACTTAAAACTATAAGGCTCAGTGTATAATTTCTGATAATAGATCAAAGAATATTTTCGGGTTTTCTGTAACTTGTTTACATTAGAGGCTTTCGTATATAAAATGAAAATTATAGCTGTTTATAGCCGTTGTGTTCATTTGAATTGATAGTCGTTTATAGCCATTGTACTTCCATTATTACCAATTTGAATATCTTCCACTCCATCATTACAAATTTAAATGTCTTCCACTTGAACCTTTTGAACATTTTGGCCTTTTGAATCTTTATAGCCGTTTATAGCCGCTGTACTTCCATCATTACTAATTTGAATATCTTTCACTTGAACCTTTTGGCATACTGCTGTGCTAGGCTGTTTGAACCTTTGTTTTGGGCTGTTTGAACTCCTGATTTAATCAAATATTAAATACATTCTAACAACATTTGTGATAAAGGTTTAGGTGAGAAATAATGGGACAAAATAAATTTTGATTCTATTTTTCTCTTCAAATAAATCATCAAAATAAATTTTAATTAAAATATAATTAAATAAATTATCAAAATAAATTTTGAATTCTATTTTTCTCTTTCAAATAAATTAAAACATAATTAAATAAATCATCAAAATAAATAAGTTTAACATTATCTATAGTGGATTTTGGAATTAGTTTTAGCAATGTAGGGGAATGGCATTTTTAGATATATTTTTTTGGAAGATGGAAAAAGCTAGTTTATTGGCTTATTGACTTATTAGCTTGTTTAGGTCATATCATCTCTATTTTTTACACATTTTTTCATAATAAGCTAATAAGTCAAAAGAAAAGTCACTTTCCAAAATATAGAATATATTTACACACCACATTTTTTATCTTACGCTATGTTTAGCTGGGGATTTGGAAAAGGAAAGGAAAATGTGTGTGAAAAAATTAGGTAAAATGTAGCTATATTGTAACGCCCTCAAAATAATAACATTAAACCCATCAAAATACATTCGTCGATATGAAAAAGTTCCACATTCTTCCATTTATCAGAATTCCATTACATAAGTATTACATGTTAACAACAAAAGCAAAATGCCCTACGGGCTTACAGCTTTCCAAGTTAACACTTGGTTACAAGAAAAGAGTACTAACTCATACATATTAAGCCCTTGGCTTGAATTTACATGTAATACATCAAAAAGTAAAACAACAAAAGTATGTTCGCCTCTAGCCTCCCAAGCTATGTCCTTGGAGGTGGCATGCTACCTGTACCTGAAAATGATATTCCCATAAAGGGTGAGCCACAGCCCAGTAGAAATACACTAAACCAACCATGAACAATGACTAAAAGATTAGCAATTGATAGATGGCCAACACTGATACATTCACATAAATCACATATTTATGTCATACGACTTATGAGTCCAAGTTACTTTTCATTTTCCCTTTTTCAACAGATAAGCATTATAAGCTCTATCCACATTCTCAACAGATATGTATAAAAACTATATCCCACATTCACAGACAAGCATATAAGCTGTATCCACATTTCACAAAGATAAGCATATGAGCTCTATCTTCACTTCTCTAGACAAGCATATGAGCTGTATCTACGGAGTTCATCCCCTATCTCCTCCCAAAAAAAATATTAAAATAAACAGGGGTCTTTTGGGAAGTAAAAAAAAAGTCAATTTTTAGCTTTTTATCCATTTTTGGTCACATCATCTCTCACAATTTTTACCTACAAAAAGGTAAAATGGATTAAAAAATGGTAAAAAGTTTTACCAATTTCTTAAAGCACCACTCAATCCGACATAATTCTGCACAATGGATATTCAATCAACATTTCATTTCCTCATTCCTCACGATTAATTATCCCAATTAATTAAACAATGTAATTAGGTCAATTCCCATAATTAACATTTCAACCCTTAGGTCCCATTTCCATCAATAATTCAACATTTATTCAATTTCTCTATTCCAATCATGCATCTAGGTTTATTATGAATAAAACCCTAACTTTTGTAAAATTACACAAAAGCCCCAAACTTCCACAAAATTACCAAACCAACCCCAACATCTCAAAATACCAAAATTTAAAGACAAAATCCATAGAGAGGAGTAGGATATCCCTACCTCGAAGTTTAAGCCAAAAAGGAGATGAAGACTCGAAGATCAACGTGTTCCAAATCCCAACTTTTTTCAGATTAGAACGAAGCTCTCAACGCCCTCTATCTTTTTAACAAAGGCTCTAGGCTAGATTCACACCCTAGGGAGATCAATTCTTAGAGAGAGTGTAAGTTTAGAGAGAGAGAGAGTCTCGGATCTAGGGTTTGATCAAAAGGAAAGTGAAAAGGTGATGTTCAAAAACGCTACTGTCCGCTGATATAAAACACGCTCGCTCGAGCGAAGACTTGGTCGCTCGAGCGACCAGACACAGAAAAACTCTCGCTCGAGCCAAAAACTCAGAAGTGCGCTTGAGCGAAAGAACGCTCGCTCGAGCCAACAACTCAAACCCTTAGGTCTACAACCAGAAGCACGCTCGAGCGACAAACCTCTCGCTTGAGCGAAGAACAAACCAGACCGCTCGAGCCAAGAAAAACTCGCCCGAGCCAAGAAATGCAACTCTCAGGTCCAGAACCAGACGCCATCGCTCGCTCGAGCGAAGCCACGCTGGCTCGACCCACCAGACACGAACTCAACTCTCGCTCGAGCGACCAACTCCTAGCTCGAGTGAAGGTCCAAAAATCTGGGTAGCAACACTAGGCTCCCAAACATAACCAACCTGTAACAAACCTGCCCAACACATCCTATAACTCAATATACAAAGTAAAGAGGATGCAAACAAGATAATAAACAACTACCAACATCAACGGACACATGTCCGGATCACTGTACAACAAGGGTAAACCCGGGATCGCTATAA
>NW_021025943.1:1748090-1778586 GCF_004153795.1 Camellia sinensis | reverse complement strand
CACTAAAATATGATGCTAAACAGCCCCGAAACATGGCAATATGGCACCCGATGCACGAGATGAACCCCGAAACTCAAAACTAGGCATACGCAATGACTTATAGCTATACAAAGCATGCATTATTTGATCATGAAACATGAAGACAGAGCCAAGGCAGTCCCAAAACATGAATATTTCCAGTTCAAAGCATGGCCAAAAGATACTAGCATGGTGGACAAAATAGCATGCAATCTTGACTAGCAATCATGGTTTACATGGAAAGTATATGAAGCAAATGCAACTTCACCAAACTAGAAAAAATCAGTGAATAAATCATGTGAAAATAGGCCCAAATAACCATTGATGTGCAACCATGGCATGCAAAAATGATGAGTTGCTTTAGGGGGCCATGCAAGGAGTTATTAGGCACATACAAGATAGACATGACGCATGGCACAAAAAACTCTAAAAATCAAATATGATAGTCCCAAAACTTGCCAAATTGACCCTAGAAAGTGACTTCAAAGCTTGCAAGATAGGGTCTCTTTGGAAGGCCAACAAGGCCACCAAACAAGTCAAGGTGAGAGAGGGTCACCCCCCTCTGATTTGGAAGCTCAAAATAGTGTCGTAGCCACTGAAAATCCACTGGATTTCAGTGGCTGGGAGGCCAAACAAAGCATGCAACAAGGGCTTAGGTGTAAGGCTCAAAATAGGAGACAATCAAGCATATGTGGAAGCATATGACCTCAAACAAAAATTGAACCTTAAGAAAACTTGAAGATGAGATTAAACCAAGGTATTTTTCAGTTTATGAAAACTCTCAAAAACAAACACAAGTAGGGCTAATCTATCATGCAAAAATGGCCCTAAAAGAGAGAATAGAGACAAGGGACAGAAGATGGCCTCAAACAGTGAAGAGTCCTTTAACAAAGTTTAAGAGGGGCTCAAAATAAGGCCTTTTACAGTTTACATCAGGTCTCGAAAATAATCACAAGTAGGCCTAAAATATCATGCAAGAAAAAGGCCTAAAAGAGGGATAAAGAAGCAAGTGATAGCTGCTGGCCTCAAACAGAGGAGAGCCCTTCAACAAAGTTGAATAGGGGCTCAAAAAAATACATTTTACTGTTTGTCTCGAGGCCCAGAAATGCTTACAAACAGGGCTAACATATAATGCAAGAAATAGCCATAAAAGAGGGATAAAGGGAAAGGGGCAGCAGGTGGCTTCAAACAAAGAAAAACCCTTGATCAAACATGAAGATGAGCTCAAAAAAAAGACTATTTCTAGTTAGGGTTGGAGCCCCAAAATGCTTTCAAGCAAGGCTTAGATATAGAGCAAGAAAAGACTAGAAAATGGATAAAGAGGACTCACCCTTGAAGACCAATGAACCAGCAGCTTTTGGTTGAAGAAATGGTGTTCCTAACCTCTGGAAATAACCTCCAAGTTTCTCGAATGGAGTATGGAGGTGTGGTGCTATGGGTTGTAGTGAAAATGGTGCAAGAATCTTAGGGTTTTGAGGTTTGGAGTAGAGAGAAAGGGAGATTTAATGCAAAGCTCTCAAATGAATTTTTCTAACCCTTCAAAATGGAGCTCAAGTGCTGGTTTTATAGAGGAAAAGAGGGGGAAAAAAAGGGGGGAAAACCAATTTGAATTGGAGCAAAAAAAGAGAGGGAAAACCAATTTGAATGGACCAAAACAAGAGGGAAAATTTTGGACATAGGGCCTGGTGGAACACAGCTGGAGGGAAGACATCTGTCAATTTTGGGCTTTCTGGGCATAAGTGGCCGGCCTACCACCGTTTATGGTCGGCTTGCTACTTTTCAGGACAAAAATGGATCTGCCGGAAAGAAAGGTGGCCAGCCAGTGATTGGGAAGTCCCATGGTGGCCGGCCAGGTCTCCAAATTGAAGTCCCAGAAGTTATCTTTCCAATGGCACAAACGTTGCATTAAAATTCCTCCTGTGCAAAAAGTTATGCCTGTTTTGGTGAAGCCGAGCAGATTCGGTCCAACCGGAGTGATGCCCTACTTCAATCAACCATATCTCCCTCATCCAGAATTGGCTTTAGGAGATCCTTGAGTGCAAAATGAAGCCTCGGAAGTCTTCTTTCCAACGGTGGTGGCCTCATAACTTGATTCCATGTATGAAAATGAATAGGCCCGATTCGGCGAGGGTTGCTCGACTCTTTCTTAACAGTTCATGCACATTTTCTCCCCCAACTGGGTTTCTTCCCTCTTCTCTTCTTTTCTTCAACTTCAGACCCCTAAGTAAGGTGTTTTGAAAGATTTTTCAAAGATTTCATCTCTCTTTCATTCATTTCTGCTTTTAAAAAGTAAAAAAAAAAATTTAAAAATTCATTGAATAAAAAAAAAAAAAAAAAACAAAAATTCAGTACATTTTTATATTTTGTGATATTCAGTGACTTTTTTTTAAAAAGATTTTTGTATAAATTTTATACTTTTTAGATTTATATAGATTAAATGTATCTAAAAAGTAAAAATAGTTGATTAAAATTTTATTTAAAAAATTAATCAAAACAAGAAAAAAATACAAATTGAAAAATATTTTTGAAAATTTCAACCCAAACAATTGTATGATAAAAATTACTTCTTAAAAGGGTTTTTTATTAATAAATCCTATTTAGATGTGTTCTAATCCAATAAGTCCATTAAAGAAAATTATAACTTAGTTAGTCCTGGGTAATTATACTTTTATTCCATGAGATTCTTTTTTTCATGATTTATATTGTTTGTTGAATTATTATACCATTATATCTATTGTTGATATGTATTGCATAGAAGAATGATATACACATCTCCTTTTTTTTGCTACCTCTATTTTGGTAATTACTATTATTCACGTTTTTCTTGTTGATTAATTTTCATTCGCATTTGTGGTATTGTTTCATTGTGCTAAGGTTTCGAAACTCTATATTTGGTGGGGTTTAGAAACTCTAGCTTACACATGGTGGTAAAATAATATTATGTTCCTTTATTGTTGCGGTGAAATTTTGTGTTCCTCCATTGTTACTTTGTGTTTGAAGTTCTATGTTCGTCCATTATTACTCTGTGTTCGAAACTCTATGTTTCTTCATTATTGTAAATCGAAACTCTGTTTATGTCCAATCAATTTTGTTACAAACATATTCTTCAAAGGTAAGTTGGTTTGATTTGGATTGGTGAAATAGTGAAATTGCATAGATTGTTAATGATAGTGATAATGATAAAGATGAAAACGAAGATGAAGATGAGGATGTGGGTGATATTTTTTTGTTTTTAGAGTGATTGAGTTTTTTTTTTTTTTTTTGGATTTTTAATTCTATTGCTACCATTGTTTCTATTTTTTTTGTCAATCAGTATGAATGTTCACATTTCAAACTATTTGCAAGTCTAAAAAATAAGTGTTGGAACATAGATATGGATATATGGATATATTTATATATTTTACAATATGTTAATATTCACATATCATTGGTTATTTGTTACTATACTAGTTGTTTGAACAATCATTTTTTATTACCATTAAACAATTGAAATAGTCATTTTTTTTTCTTTCAGTTTTGTTTCGTGTTACAATGTGAATGTTCACATTGGTATGAATTTAGCTTTTCTAAGGTTAGTTGTATGTTAATTGTAAATTGTGAACATTCACATTATATTTTGGTATAAGTTTATTTTTTGAAATTTTTTCGAAAGTTATTCGTATTTTGTTGTTTTTTTACTATATTTGTTGGTTGAATAATACTTTTTATTATCATTGAACAATCGAAATAGTCGATTTTCACTTTTTTAATTTTATTTTATATTTTCACATTGCAGTATGAATGTTTACATTGGTATGAGTTTTTTTTTTTTTAAACCAGTTATATATTAATTGTAAATTGTGAACATTTAGATTGTATTTTGGTATAAGTTTTATTTTTTCGAATGTTAATTGTACGCTTGTTGTTTTTGTTACTTTGTTAGTTGAACAATTATTTTTGTTAACATTAAACAATTGAAATAGTCGATTTTCACTTTTTTCAATTTTGTTTTATATTTTCACGTTGCAGTATAAATGTTTACATTAGTATGAGTTATTTTTTTTAAGGCTAGTTGTATGTTAATTATAAATTGTGAACATTCACATTATATTTTGATATGAATTTTACTTTTTCGAAGGTTAGTTGTATATTTGTTATTTATTGTAAACATTCACATTGTACTTCAAGATGTGTTTTTTTTTTTTTCAAAAGTTAGTTGTATGTTTGTTGTTTACTGTGAACATTCACATTGCATTTTGATTTTCATTTATATTTTTTGTTGCGTTATTTTTAAAATTTTCAAATTATAAAAGGTTCAAAGTTCATAATTTGAATTTTTTTTTATAAAATGTGGGAGAGATTTTCTCCTTAAGGGACAGATTTTCTCCATGGAATAATGGAAAGATTTTCTCTTTAAAATGAGGAAGAGATTTTCTCCATAAAATGAGAGACTATTGTTATATATTAGTTTCAAAATATAAACATATGCAAAAAAATTAAAAAAGATAAGTTGGTTATATTACATTAAACAAGATATAATAGAATACTCAAAAATAATATAGATTAGATAAAATAAAATACTTAGAATGAGGATTTATCAAGAAAATGACCATTCTTAAAACTTCATTGATAAGTTTTTTTTTTTCATGTTTAAATTAAAATTATATACATCCTACTTTTCAAGATTCTCCTTTAATGAGAGTCTTATATGTTACAGAAATGTATCTTTCTAACTAAGATCTTAGATACACCAAATAGTAAACAAAAAAGATAAGAAAATCAAATAAATCAAACACACACAAAAATACAAGGATTTATGTGATTCACCCCAAAATAGGGGTACATCCACAACTGTTGCAATTTTCATTATGATCAGAAAATAATACAACTCTCCTAACTTATAAGAAACACCTCATTCATCTATTTATAAATATAGAATTAGAGCAACATGAAAGCAATTATGAAATTACCAAAGTACACAAAAAAATTCGGCGGTTAGGAGGAGGCCCTCCTTTTAGAGGGTTTGGGGTAGGGATGGCTACAGGACGGGTGTGCCATTCCCCACCCCTGTCACTGTCGACAAACTCCACCCTCGTTACGGGTAGAATTTTTCAACCCCACCCCCTCCCCCACATTTTAAATAGTCAAAAAAATTAAGAACCATTTAAATTCTTAACACACTAAATAATTTTTTTTATTTGCATATATATAAACAGTGAGACTTTTAAAATTATTTTCTTATATCTAATTATATTTTTTATATATATACATATATTATTTATTTATATATTATTAATTATATCGGGTCGGGTTTTGATCAGGCGAAGCAATACCCACCTCTGCCCCACCACCGTTGCGGGTGAGCAAAACATAATCCACCCCCGCTCCACATAAGTGTCGGGACGAGTAAAATTTGTCACATTCGGAGGAGTATGGACAGGCCCCCACAGATCAGATTAAAATGACCATCCCTAGTTTGGGGAAAGGCCCTTCCCTTGGAGCCCCTCCTTCCAAGCCCTCTATTAAATCTTAGGTTGATTAAACACTACTTTTCAGAATCCACAGACCAACACTATATACTAATATATCCTTTTACTAGTGAAATTGGCTCACACAAAGTGTGAACAAGTGCCCTTTATAAAACATAAATTATATAAGTTTTATGAGATTTGAAATATAATGAATCATTAGATATATATTTGTGTTAGTAATTATTAAAAAAAAAATTGGTGATAAATCTAATCTGAAAAGTGTATAAGGTATTAGGCTCAGTAGATACTTTTTATTGGTGAGAAGTCTACCTTTTGTGAAATAGTTTGGTGAGAAGTTCTTTTGTTGGTTTTGGAGGACATTTTGTCTCTAATTTTTGACTATCTGTTGAAATTATTTCTATCTGTACAAAGTAATATCTATCTGTTCAATTTTTCCCCTTATCTGTTCACATTTATATCTATCTATTTAATTTTTTTCCCATATGTTCAATTTTTTTCCTTTATCTATTCAAATTTTGATCGTATACATCAAAATATTTTTATCTTTTCAAATTTGTTTTATCTGTTCAAATTTTTGACCTATCTGTTCAATTTTTGTACCCCATTGTGGTGAATAGCATACTGTATCCCATTATTCGATATCTAGGAGCTTCAGTGACATGTAAATAGTCTAACCATTTTGTAAGATAGGTCATGTAGAATGACATGTTAAACTATAATCATGAAGTCAAATTATAAATGATATACATAAAACTAATACATTCCAAATCCCCATGATAATCTCCATAACTCATAATGGATGAAACAGAAATAGAAAAAAGAAAAAAAATTACAGTTTTACTGAGACGATCAAGATTCACAGATGCAAAATGAAGAAGATCGTTGCAGGGAAGAACACATACAACAGGAAAGAACTTATGATTTGGATCTCACGGTCAGCACCATCGTCACATCTTCCACGCTTCAGTAGAAGGTCATCGACGAGTCAGCAGCGGTGGAAATGGTGGTTTATCCGATGACGATCAAGGTTCCGAAAGCCGAACATTAATTATAGACTATTCTTTGAATTTTGATTCATTGTCGTCACTATGATCTAGCATTTCGCTCTTGCTTCTGCGAAATGGAATCGAAGGGATCTTCCTCAGCTTCAACTCACCGACCTTCTAGGCGATTCCTTGTTGTGTTTAGGCGTCGCCGCCTTGATGGTGATGGGATTCGAGGGTTGTTCTGGCTCCGAATTCCCTGACATTAATGGAAAATAAAGTTATGGAGATCTAATTCTTCATGGAATCATGAGAGAGAGAGAGAGAGGATTTACAGTGACTTTAGGTTTGGATGAAGAGAGAGAAAGGGGGAAAGAAAGAGGGCGTATTAGGATTTGATAGGATTTGAAATCAAAGTGTGATGGAGAGAGTGGTGTACGATAGTTATATTTTGTTAAAATATAATTTGTAATCTAAAAAAGTTTAGAGTAGTTAATAATTTATGAAGATAATTATCTAGAAAAATCTAGAGTAGTTAATGAATAATTTATAAAGATATTTATCTAGAAAAATCTAAAGTAGTTAATGAATAATTTATGAAAATATTTATTTAGAATTATCTAGAAATATGTAGTAGATTGAAATAATCTATGTAAATATTTCATAATGATAGAAATATTTAGAAATGTATAATAATGATGTTCGAAAATATCAAACCTTTCTAGAAGAGGTTAAGATGATGATGTTCTCTATATAAAGCCATGAGCTTATGTAAATGTATGTATGTAAGAATGTTGACTTGTACTCAACATAATAAGAAGAAGTTTTCTTGTATTTGCATTTCTACCTTATTTTCTTCTATAATTCCCTTCCTAGCTTGCCCGAGTTCTTATCAAATATACCTTGTCACCCCCAACAATTTTGGTATCAGAGCCAGGTTCCCCTCACCTATTCTAAAACCTCCAAACCTCTTCCTTCAAATACTATTTTAGCATGGAAGCAAGCTCTTCCACTTTCAACTATGCACAAACTCTCATCCCTAGATTTGAGAGAGAGAACTATGAATATTGGAGCATCCAAATAAAAACTTTATATGTCTCACAAGACTTGTGGGAACTAGTTAAAGATGGTTTTGAGGCACCAGCAGATGATGAAAAACTTGCAACTTGGATAGAAGCACATCGGAAGCAGTACAAGACGAACAAGAAAAAGGATACAAGTGCTCTTCTCAACATACGAGGGGTAAGAGAATCTATCTTGCCTAAAATCATGGGTGCAAAAACATCTAAAGAATCTTTGGATATATTAAAGTGTGAATATCAAGGTTTTGATAAGGTCATCTCCATTAAACTACAAACATTATGGAGAGATTTTGACAATCTAGCAATGAAGGATACTGAATCTATTAATGAGTTTTTTTTTCCTGAGTTGCTAGAATTGTCAACCAAATTAGAAGTTGTGGAGGCAACCTTGATGACAAGAGAATTGTCGAAAAAGTTTTAAGAAGTTTACCTCAAAAATTCGAGCATATTGTTGCTGCCATCGAGGAATCCAAAAATTATCTAACTTACACTACAAGAAACTACACTTTTGGCAACTAATGTTTTAGTCGCCAAAAGCATTGGTTTTAGTCGCTGAAGCGATTCCCCGATCGAAAATTTTAGTCGCTGGCTTTGTCGCGGGTACATTGTCGGCGAAGATAGTGGCGACCGAAACAAATTTAGTCGCCAAAGGTCCAACACAAATGGCGACTAATATGTTGGTAGGCAAAAGTATCGGGTATTAGCGACTAAAAGTGGCTTAGTCGCGAATGAGTGACATTGGCGACTAACATCTTAGTCGCCCATAGGGTGCATCAAATCATGTAACTAACATTTTCAGCTACTATATCTTTTGTCGCCAAAAAATCAAAAATCTACGGTGACTAAATTATTAGTCGCCAAAAGTGTTATTTTTAGCTACTAAATTTTTAGTCGCGGAAAGGTTGATTATTCTTTAGCTACTACAGATTTTAGTTGCATATGACATATTTAATTATGTTTTGGCGACTAAATATTTAGTCGCCAAAACTGTTTTCAATTTGTTTTGGCTACTAACTATTTAATCACCAAAAGTGTTTTTACTTTTTGCTACTAAACAATTTGTTGCCAAAACTTTTTTTCATTTTGTTTTGGCTACTAAATGTTTAGTCGCCAAAATATTTATTTCCTTTTTTGGCCACCAATTGTTTTGTCACCAAAAATATTATTTTTTATTTTTGTTTTGTTTTTTTCATTTTAATAAATTTATTCACAACCTGTATGTATTCACCACAACCTGTAATAGGTATACAAACAAATCAATATATATATTATCACCTATTCCGTAATGAATGTTTCACTTACAACCATCAAACAAAAAAGAACACCTTACAATGTAAACTTATATACAAACCAACTAATATATTCCAATTACGAATAATAACGTCATACATTCCAAATGTCCTACCAAAACAATGTCCTCTATACATAACATTTTTACTATACTATGTATTGTAATGACCATTTGGCATGGTACAAATTACCATGGTAAGATGTAACATGACAAAAGGTAATCTATATATATCACCAGAGCAATTAATACAAGTTCCAAAAATACTATGTACCCCGCCAAAAATTATATGTAGGATTCATCCAAATTCCACACAAAAAGTAGAGGATGACCAAAAACTTCCCAAAGTTGCAAAACTGTGAATTATTTTCCGGACAAAACAATAGAAGATCCACATGTCAATGCCAAAAGCCATCTACACAACAAAAATTACACCCATTAGTTCCATTGTAACCAAAAATTTTTAACAAAAAGTTACAACCATCTACAGAACACAAATTGCAAGGATGTCAATTGTAATTGAAATTGTATTTAGGGTTAGTTTGAATTTAGCAAGTATTTGTTAAAAAAAATTCACTATTGAAACTAGGACACATAAAATGAGATAGAGAGAGGATTATGAAATTTTTATTATCAGTTTACAACACTTCGCATTTCAGCTTTATCCATCATATGTGCACGCTCTTTCACACTCCAACCCCAACATGGTGCTCACTTGGTCTTACAGAAAATCTAAGATCTAAATCTCCACAATGACAATATGGTTGAAAATTTGGAAAGGTATGTACTGTGTACAATATTGTATTAGAGTACAACTTACTGCACTTGAAAACTCAATGCAAAGGTATGTACTGTGTAACATTTATGTTGGCTTATAGAACAAAGTCTACTTAAATATGTTGGTTTTGTCAAAATCTTGGCAATCATGATCGAAAGTCACAAATAGGTTACAATTCTGATGGGTTCGGTTGAGTTGAGAGTTTATTCAACTTCAGTATGCAGTGTAAAGAAATTTCCCAAGTTAGGCATGAGCCCCAAGTCAAGTTTAGTCTAAAGTGTAAACATATATATATATTTTTCATAAAACTAAATATATGAGATGCTATAAACACTATATATTTATAAGCTGTAAATATATAAGCTTGTAACATTATATTTATAATGCTTATGGCCGTTGTCGTGGCAACTCCCAAACGTACACATGCATTAATCCCATCTAACCCACTAAGTCCTATTTCACATGAGAAGGTACCAGTGGCATCCATAGAGTGCTTCGGGGGTGTTTTGAATTTCTGCCCCGAAAGGCATTTTTCGGCTAAGTTTGTGGTGTTTTATCACGCCTACTCCCAACGTAGCGTGCGTAATACCGTCCCGTTCCTCACCAGGTTCTATTTGTCTGAGGAAGCTACCCATGCCATCCATAAAGTGCTTCGTAGGGCTGATTTTAATTCAAAGGCCCAAATAGGCCTTTTTTCCGCTAGTTCGTGGCCTTTTTCATGACAACTCCCAACGTACGCATGCTAATTATGTCCCATATGTCCCCACAGGTCCTATTTGACATGAGAAAGCTACCCGTGCCATGCCTACAGTGGTTCAGGGGCTGCTTTCAATTTTCGGCCCTCAAAGGCCTTTTTCGGCTAAGTTTATGGCGTTTTTCACGCCCACTCCCAACGTACACGTGCTAATTACGTTCTGTATGTCCCCACAGGTGCTATTTGACATGAGGAACCTGCCCGTACCATCCCTACAGTGGTTCGGGGGTTGCTTCCAATTTTCAGCCCTCGAAGGCCTTTTTCGGCTGAGTTTATGGCATTTTTCATGACAACTCCCAACGTACGCATGCTAATTATGTCCCATATGTCCCCACAGGTCCTATTTGACATGAGAAAGCTACCCGTGCCATGCCTACAGTGGTTCAGGGGCTGCTTTCAATTTTCGGCCCTCAAAGGCCTTTTTCGGCTAAGTTTATGGCGTTTTTCACGCCAACTCCCAACGTTTTGAAAGGCCAGCCCAAACATGTTTAAGCAAGCGCCCCGGACTGGACAATGAAGTCCACATAATGAGTGAAGCAAAGCCCATTAAAAAAAGAGGCGCTTTGAATCGCTTTGAATCTCAATAGCCTTTTCAATTTAGACAAACGAAAGGCCGCTAAGACTACTGATTGACCCAACAACGAGGTACCTATTGTTGTAATGAGAGTTCTAATCAGTCCAGGCCCAACCAGAGGAACATCTTTATTTGAACCATTTTTAACATGCTGTCAAAAAAAAAAAAAAAAACCTATTTTGAACTTTGAACAGAAAATGTTGTATATAAGCAAATTTTTTTACTTAATTTTTTTATCACTGGATAGAAAAACATGAGTCTCATGTCTGTTTATTATCGTGAATTCGTGCTACATTTGTATGATAAAGAAAATAATATACAAGTTCACTTGTCAGACCTGGTGATGTGTCAAGAAGATAATTGGTTGATAATTTTTAGCTCTAAGAATACCAATACTCAGTATGGTAATAAAATTTATTTGATGAGAAATCTATTTATGTATATAATATTACAGTTGAAATATATAACAAGCTAATGATTCTTCAATTACAAATCATACGCAGCTGTTGATTCATGATCAAACTCTTGTATGATTTCTTGGCTAGTAACTTGGCATCCCACGTATTGTTTATTAGGTAGTAGTAATGCGGCTATTAAATGAGCTGATAAAGTAGTGGGTTTTTAGTTTAAGTAGTTAGTTGTGTAGTTAAAACCGCAATGACATGTGTTCTATTCCCTTCTTCTTATGATCCTATCTTCTTCCACAACAATCGCACCATGTCAATGACATAGGAATGCCAGTCACACTCGAGCAAAACATGTCAGTTTGATGGTAACTCGACCAAGAGAAAAATTGTAAGGACTAGCTAAGAAATTATTTGCACCGACTTAAAATAATTGTGTGAAACATGTGGTGCCAGGTGGAACATTAATTGTTTCCTCCTATAAGAAAAGAGGACCACACACAACTCAAAACAAATCCATTCAATATTTAGGGGGATGCTTCAGTATTTGATCAGGAATGGACATGTTTTCCGTTTTTTTTTTGGGTCTATTTCAGAGGAATGCCATGCATGTTCCTTGTCATCTATTGAACAAAATTTTAACAAAATATGAAACATGAAATTTTAATAAAATATTTCAGCAAAATTTTATGTAGTTACCTTATGGAAATTAGATTACGGTCCTTTGTGTAATGTATCGAAACACCAGGTTGTCTGCTACTAAGTCTACTCACATTATGCCTCAAAACCTATTCCAAGCACATAACAACAAAAAATTTGCATAGCAACTTTAGAAAACAATTCTATGTCAATATGATCCATATTTTTGTTGAACTTGCATTAGCTTATCAATAAAAGTATGTTTACCGAATAATAGGATGACCATCTGAACCCTCCAAGAGGGTTGTGAGCCGTGACACCACGTCGTTCAGATGATTCAGTTGTACTTGTTGTGCCTCCCGTGCTTTTTTTTTTCTTCTTCGACTTGTTTCATCCGCTCCTTTCTTTCCCTCATAATGTCCTCCCGATCTCTTTGGCGCTCCGCTTTCTCCTTGAGCAACTCCTTGTGATCTCTTTGGCACTCCTCTTTCTCCTTCAGCAACTCCTCGTGATCTCTTTGACGGTCCTCACAAAGAACCTCCAGTTCCACTCTCATTGCCTCCATATGTTTATCACGTGCTCGCGCCGCACTAGAAGCTGTGGAAGAGGGTTGTGGGCCTATCCCACATCCACGCAAGTAATTTTTTTTTGACCTGAGCACTTGCCTTGAAAGTTCTTCGTGGGTAAATGGTAACCCCGCATTGGTAGCTACGACTTGTAGATTCACCATATCATCCTATCATGGCAAAAAAACAATGAAGTCCAGATGGTTGAAGGAATTGAAAACAACTTTAGTAATTGATATGCAACAAAATTGGTTTCAACATTCAATACTCACATGTAGCTCACCACATTTGGGGGCAATCCAGTCTCCC
Source organism: Camellia sinensis (assembly GCF_004153795.1). Classification (NCBI taxonomy): domain Eukaryota; kingdom Viridiplantae; phylum Streptophyta; class Magnoliopsida; order Ericales; family Theaceae; genus Camellia; species Camellia sinensis. Next base: position 1,765,720 of record NW_021025943.1, on the reverse strand, counting down.
GTCTTCTTGGACTTGTGTGATTTCTTATAAAATTCAGGAAAATCTATTTCTCCATCCTCATTTGCCTATTTGGTTTGAAAATTTTCCATTGATGAAGTAGTACATAGTAATATTCAAAAAACAAAAAAGGAACAATCAATCATCCATTACATTACTAAATTAACAATTTCTCACTATAAGCGACATTGTTATAGGAAATGATCGTGATCCACTTGTATGATTATATGGAAGCATACCCCTATTTGCTTTACCAGCTTTAGAGTGTTTCTAACAAGAAAAAATATATATCAAAAAAAAAATAATTAGTAAAGAATTTTTACATATTAACACAAATTAATTTCAAGAATGGGGTTTCTAATTAATTTGTTACCAAGTGAGATTCGTCTTTCCAAGCAACATCAATCAGATATTTCCAGTCCTCCAAGCTCACTCCACTAGGTGGATGACTATAGGGTTCATCAACACCCTTTTCCTCAAGCTCGAGGAACTCTTGCTTTAGATTATACCTCCAGTCCTTGTATAGCAAATATGTCTTTCTATCGAGGATTTCTTGAGCTTGTTCATCATTATCAAAATCATCGTCGATAACAAACTTGTCCTACAAACATAATAAGAGAATTAGGACATCAATTAATTTGAGCAATTACAAATAACTTAATAAAGACATTATGGCAAGATGAATCTCATACTAGCACACCTTGGACGACGGCATCTTTGGTACTTTGATCGATTTTTCTCCGTGACTTCACGCTCTGAAGAGGGCACAACCGTCTAATTTGCAATCCTAACTCATTCGTCGCTGGGGTGGCATTCCCTCCTGTTATTGCGTTCAACACCTGATTGACATACACATGTAATTTCTCTCCTTTTTTCCGTGCTATTTTTTTCTGCACTCCTTTGCCTAATGTAGGTCCTCGTACACGAGTTGACCTTTTTCACCCTGGTAGAAAAGGGTAAGCAAGTCACAAATTACAAGCATTGCTAATGAAATATGTGAGAGTGTTGGTTGCTGCTTCATTAAAAAAAAAAAAAAAAAGAAAAGAAAAGGGAAACACCTAATACGTGACTATAAGTGACTATCAACTATTAATTATAAGTGTACAACCCTTGGTTGAAGTCTCCTTCAATTAGAAACAGTTACTCCATTCATGACTTTGTATCCAATTTGAACCAAATCAGACGGTGCATTTGAGTGGTGCTCTGCTACAACACTCATTAGTTCATCTATTCTGCTCAGCCTTCTGCTCAATCATCTGTGTGTTTTCTGTGGGCAGAGGAGATGCATGGAGGAAGCGACGAAGTTGGCTGTTTGGCCTCTGTGAGTTCATCAAGAGCATTCTGTTCTGTTGATCTGTTCTGCTATTCATCTGCTATTCTGTTGTTCTGCAACACTGCTGTTCATCTGATGCTCTACTGCAACACTGTTGTTCATCTGTTGTTCTGTTGATTTGTTCTTTTCAGCCTTCAGGATTATTTCCCAACCATCCCCAAATTGTTCAGTACATATGGTTGCAGATCTCATTGATGTTAATATTAATACACATGGGTGGAAGGTGGAGATAATTGAATGAGCATGCACAACTGATCCTGTGCTTACCAATCAATATCTCCAACAAAATGAATTGAAGGGTTGGGCACTGTTAAGTACATCAAAAAAAAAAAATTTGGGTGCCTTTTTTTCTCTCTGTTTATGGGGTTTTGATTGCCTTAAAGACCTAACTTATGCACCCCAAAAAAAAAGGAATTTTTATTTTTTTGTAAACAACTAAGTTCAATGCTCTTACCCACGCCACCTGGCTGCGTCTCCTCCACCACTGTTTGTGTATCATCTGGTGGCTACGTCTCATCAGAGAACGTCAACGGGGTGCCAATCTTGGGTGCACATGCTTCAGAGGCCGATAATACGTTGGCACTTGTTTCTCTCTTCCATCGCCCCGTCTTGATTCCAGGAACCATGGTACCTACATAAAAAAATAACAAACATACATGAGTACTCAATGTCACATACATCACTTACATTTACATAAACCTCACATACATAAATGTGCAAACATGATTGGATATTTAAATGTCATTATTTTTTTGGACAACCAATCACAGTTGGACTCTTGTATTTGTAGTTTCTAATAAAGTAAGATTGGTAGTATGTATAGAATTATTCAAAAAGAAAGACCTAAGTTCAAGTTTATAAAAATTTAAAAGTAAAAAAAAATTACACAGGCCCAAATTAAGCAACCAGCAGATTAACCATGAATACCAACAGAAAAAAATAAGAACAGCAGCATGACTACCAACAAATTAAGCAACCATTAAAAAGAAAAAGTCAAGCATGAATACCAACAGTTTAACAACCAGCAAAACATGGCTAACAAACTTTTGATTAGCAACCAACACAACATCCCAACTCAGTCAATCAACCATCACACCATTAGCTACCACCTAAGCATAGCAGTCAAGCATCAAGCAGGCAAAGTGGAAAAAAACAGCAGTAAGCTCTCCAAGTCAGCAACCAGAGACAGAGCAAATGAGTAAATCTGCCATAGATTGTGGGAAAATCTGCCCAATGGGATAGCAGACTGAATGGAAAATCTGACTTTACTATGAATTTGATTTTCACAATGTACTTTTAGAGAACACATAAAGTAATGTCACAACAAAGTGAGTTAAAACTCTAGGTCCGTATCTGTATCAAAATCACTTTCTATCTCATCTTCTTCTTCGTCATCACCGGCGATTGTTAGTTCATCATCGTCATCATAGATAAAAGCATCATCCATAACACCCTTGGGTTGTACATGCTTTTTGGACTGAGAAACTTCCATTGAAATAATTTTAGGTTCAATGTCATCCCGACACAAAACAACATCATCATCAATAGGCTCAGTTGGTACAACAGTAGTGGTTTCATCTTCTTGCAACACTTCATCAAATTCTGGCACATCCAACTCTGGCATATCCCAAATTCGTCGATGTTGAAACTTTTCTACAACTCGCCAATTCGGCCCTAACTTCGTATCATGAACGTAGAAAACTTGTTGAACTTGGCTTGGGAACACAAACGAGTCATCTTTATACCATCGACTTCTTACATCAACAGTTGTCACATGTGGTTCGACACGCAAAGTTCGACTACTACCGGTGTTATACCATTCACATTGGAACAAAACAACTCGATGTCCAAACAAATATGTCAGTTCGCACACTTTACAAAGGTAGCCGTAGAACTTTATCAATTGGCCTTGGTGGTCGCCTTCCACTACTAACCCACTATTTTGACATTTATGACGGTTATCACGGTCGATAGTATGGAATCCGATGCCATTAGAAATGCACCCCTCATATGTGTTCACTAAGGCATTAGGTCCATTGGCTAATGACCACATCTCATCGGTTGTTTTGGGTGACTTTTGATTTCGGAATTGGTTCATCTACACAAGAAAGTATGTCATGTTAATTCAAACTTGGAATAATGTAAGGTTCTATGAAAACTATACACTAACGAGTTTAAGCTTACGCGATCTTTGAACCATTTAAGAAATTCTTTGCATTGTCGTGTTGCAATGTTGCATGAACTTCCATATTTTTGTTGCAACACGAGCTTGTGTTCCCTAGTTAATACAACGTAATTCATAAGTAATTTGAATAATGGAGACTTTAAAAAATAAAAACCATGTAGAAAATGTATGTTGCATATATGATGAGGAATCATACTCTAGATATTCGTCCACTTCCAAACTATTGTATAGGATAAACCAATGAGCCAATTTGCGGCCAGCTACGGACACATCAATTGCCTTTGGGAGTTGACCAAAAGGACGAACATTTTGAGTGAAAATCGCCAACCCCGGGCCATTGTCACCCCCATCATAGTTCCTTTCTTCCCGGTTAAACATTATTTCAACTCCATCCAAATACATTGAACAAAACGTCGTACACTCTTTGGAAATGTAAGTTTCGATGTGTAGCCCTCCGCAACGGAACCGTCTGGCCGAGCTTTATTGCCCACAAATCCTTTAAGAACTTTGAGCATCCTACATGTAAACATCATCCTGATCGTTAGTATGGTCATATTGAACTATATTTAAATGGAAAAAAAACACCCCCAGCGTACTTATACCTCTCAATAGGATACATCCATCGATATTGCACAGGCCCTCCAAGCAAAGCCTCCTAAGGCAAATGAATTGCCAAGTGGACCATGACATCAAAAAAAGAAGGAGGAAAAATCTTCTCAAGCTTACAAAGTATAAGTACGATTTGTTCTTGCAATTTCTCCAAATCAGTCACCCTCAATGTCTTTGAGCACAACTGTTTGAAAAAAGTTCCCAACTCAAACAATGTGGTCCCAATCTCGGTAGGAAGGTATCCTCGCATCCCAATGGGAAGAAGTCGTTGTAGAAGGACATGATAGTCATGACTCTTGAGGCCAACTAACTTACCACCATTCGCGGTGACACAATTGGATACATTTGCCGCATAGCCATCAGGATACTTAATCGATTTCAAGAAATCAGAAAACCCTTGTCTCTCTGTCGGGGACAATGTGTACAATGCCTGAGGCTTCTCGAAAGAGGCATTCGCATGCCTTATCAAGTGTAACTCCTTTCGTGTTCACATGTCCTCCAGATCCAAACGTGCTTTGTATGTGTCCTTGTTCTTGCCATCTACGCTCAATAGTTGTCACATATATTCTTCTCTATGTGCATGACATCAAGGTTATGTCGAAGCTTAAGTGTTTTCCAATAGGGTAGGTCGAACAAAATGCTTCTTTTTGTCCAATTCGGAGTTGGATTTTCAGTCCTTTGTCTTTTTTGGTTGGTTGGATGCTTTCCATACGGCATGTACGTCCCCAAACTAATTTGCTCAAGTATTTGTTCTCTCGATAACGCTACAGGATTGGAGCGATTATCAATTTCACCGTTGAATAGCTTACTTCTTCGCCAATTATGGTTCTCAGGTAAGTACCGCCGAGCACCCATATACCCTATCTTATTTCGCAAGCTCTGAGATGAAGCATCCATGTTACAGTTAGGGTTGGCCAAGTAACCTTTTGTACTCTAACCAGACAAGGAACCATATGCAGGGAAGTCATTGATGGTCCATATGACTACTGCATGCATTGTGAATATTTGGCTGTTTGAGGCATCATATGTTTGCACACCATGCTCCCACAGATTAGTTAACTCTTCTACTAATAGTTGCAAGTAAACATCGATATCTCTTCCAGGTATGGATCGTCCAGGAATAAGCAATGACATCATGACAAATGGATCTTTCATACACTTCCGTGGGGGTAGATTGTAAGGCATTAAAATTACGGGCCATATGTTGTACGATGTACTCATATTTCCGAATGGATTGAAACCATCCGTGGCAAGCCCTAGCCTTACATTCCAAGGATCCGCAGAGAACGTAGGATGCAACCTATCAAAGTCCTTCCATGCCTCACCATCAGCTGGATGTCGTAAGACTCCATCATCCACACGCTTATCTTTGTGCCATCTCATATGTGCGGCTATTTTTTTTGACATGTACAATCTCTTCAACCTCGGTGTCAAAGGAAAGTACCTCAGTATTTTGTGTGGAATTTTTTTACCCGTCTTGTCGTTCAACTTGTATCTAGACTCCATACATGTAGGGCAATTCTCCAATGCGGTGTTGTCCTTACAAAATAGAGTACAATCATTCTTGCATGCATGAATGGCCTTATATCCCAAACCCAATTCACGTAAGAACTTTTTCGCTTCGTAAAAGATCCATGGAATAGTTTCATCACACTTTGGTAGAATGTCTTTGAAAACTTGCATAACCATATCGAAAGATTTGTTGATCCATTTATTGTACACCTTCACATGAAGCATCTTAATTACGAAGGACAAGATGGAGAACTTTTCATAGTCTGGATATACTTTGCGTTGAGCATCATCGAACAACTTCATGAACTTCAACAAATTGTGCCTCTCCAAACTAGTACATTCTTCGTCGATATGATCATCCATGAGACCACTCATGTAAATCTCTTCTAACATGGTAGGAAGTTCACCCACATTTTCGTGATTGGTTGTTATTCCAGATCCGTTGCTTTCAGTATCATCGTTTCGCATAGTAGGATGATCACGAAACATGGGAACATGTTCGCCATGGTGCACCCAAGTTTGATAAGAACATGCGATTCCTCTTCGAATCAAGTGCAACCGTACAACGTGTCGACTAAATTTTGTGTCGTTCAAGCAATCAACATAAGGACAATGGATTTCATCCTGCGGCCCTAAATTCTTCGTAGCGAACTCAATAAATGACTGAACACCTTCAAGATAGTCTTTACTTTTTAGTCTATCTTTTATCATCATCCAACTCTTGTCTATTATTGCAACAGTACACATCAATCAAAGATGAACCTGGGAATGGACGGCAACTTGCAATAATGAAGTGAACGAAATAGTAATAACAGATCGGGATGTTTTGCCTATTTGTCAATTGCATGTAGTTGGCTAATTTCACTAGTAACTTGGCGTGCGTTCATAAGCAAATGTGACATACATGAACAATTCTATGTGAAGTCATCTTAGAGGGAGACATATAATTGTAGCTTGATGTAAACAGAAACTAAATGTCAACTATAATTATATGGATTATTGTTCATATACTAAAAAAGTGTGTAAACAAATTTATTTTCATATTACAAATTAATTAATTTAATTACATGGATTGATTGTTCCTTCTAAGTAGTATTCCAAATATATACCCTTAATATGATTCTTCAATTCTCTATTAATTAATAGGGGCATTTGCTAGTCTTGGTGCAAGATTAATTTATATTTAACAAACATTATACTAATTTCTAAAGAGCACAGAGCATCTTAGAGGGAGACATATAATTGTAACTTTATATAAAGAGAAACTAAATGTCAACTATAATAAATTTTTAGATTGTTCATATACTAAAAATGTGTGTGAACAAAGTTATTTTCATATTACAAAATAATTAATTTAATTATAAGGATTGATTGTTCCTTCTAAGTAGTATTCCAAATATATACCCCTAATATGATTCTTCAGTTCTATATTAATTAATAGGGGCATTTGCTAGTCTTGGTGCAAGATTAATTTATATTTAACAAAAATTATACTAATTTCTAAAGAGTACAGAGCATCTTAGAGGGAGACATATAATTGTAACTTTATGTAAAGAGAAACTAAATGTCAACTATAATAAATTTTTAGATTGTTCATATACTAAAAAAGTGTGTGAACAAATTTATTTTCATATTACAAAATAATTAATTTAATTACAAGGATTGATTGTTCCTTCTAAGTAGTATTCCAAATATATACCCTTAATATGATTCTTCAATTCTATATTAATTAATAGGGGCATTTGCTAGTCTTGGTGCAAGATTAATTTATATTTAACAAACATTATACTAATTTCTAAAGAGCACAAAGCATCTTAGAGGGAGACATATAATTGTAACTTTATGTAAAGAGCACAAAGCAACATCTCAAACTACTCAATCCCAACTAGGTTGGCACCAAGCAAAGAGCCCAATCATCTGCAAGCTCGACCCCAAGGGTTGGTGAGAAACCAAACCCAACAAGAAAAAAAGGCAATTAAAAAAAACGCCCCAAAGAATCAAAACCCCAAACTACCATTATTTGGAATAAACCAAAAACCAAACACCCCATAGACCTATTAAACTTCACCCAGCAACCATGACCAACATCAACCAAAACATCAACAATAAACAAACAGCCCACACCCACCCCACCCGCAGCAGCAAACCAACTGAGCAGAGCAAAGACAAACCCAGCAAAACAGAGCACACAAGCAAAGGTTATTCAAAAGCATTACATTATTTTGAAAATAGAAAACAAGGCAGGAGCATGTTGATATAATTACATTTTACAACAAAATATTTGTTCCTGCTGTAAAGGAGCATGTTGATATAATCACATCAAGGTTTTCCATTCACATGTTCATGATATTATTTTATATATTAGTCAAATAAAAAGATTTCCTCGCACATAAGTTTTATAATAATAAATAAAATAAAAAAAACTTTGCTGCCGCTGTGAATGCACAAAAGTGGCTGAAAGCTAGAAGATTGGCAATGTAACTATTTATTTATTTATAGTGTTTATTAAAGAAAGCATGACATGCCCAAATTCAAATTGCTATTAAGTTTGATGGGGGAATTAATAAGATTACAAAAATGGGGCCCAAGTTATTGAAGTATGAATCATAAGTGCATAAGCAATCCTGTAAACAAACTGAAATAACATGAGTGCAAAGAGATATCTGTATATCATATTAATTCCACATTATATACAATTCATATTGTGAACCATCATGTTAATTACTCAAAAGGTAAAAGCAAAATGGCAATAAAGGAAGGAAACAAGTAGTATACAAGCCAACCAATCACTTAACCTTACCATGAATGGGCTAATATGCTGTGATTTTGCAACTAGATCAGTAGTAGGATTGAACAAAAATGATACCCTTTCGCCCCATGGTGTATTAGTCACCTAAAATCAGAAAGCAGCACTGCTGTTAGCAAGAGCTGACAACTTGCATATAAAAGTCTAAGTTGAGTATAAAATTTAATACTCAAATCATTTTTTTAAGTGGAAATTTTAATACAAAATCATGGCATCTGTTATCTAGCAACATAATTTCTTCCATGCTCATTAAATTATTTAGTTTAATGAGCATGCCAATACATGCACAACACTTGGGAAATTATCTCCGTCACAACCTGGCAGATTTCAACAAAAAAATGTAGGCCGCAAATTTCTGATCACGAAAGAAAATTCTCGACAATGATAAAATTGAGAGATGATGCTACTGATAGTTCAAAATGTACAAAAAGGTTAGTTTAAAATTTGGAATTGTTATGTTGACAGTTCAATATTTGAAAAGTCCAGTTTGAACTGTCCAAGTCACACATGACATGAAAACGAGCAACAGCATAAAATAATGTGTAGGGACATGCCTCCTGCCATATACAAATCCATCAGGTTAAAAAGAAAAATATAGCAGAACACTTTTTGTTGGACGGATTAACTTTTCAGCAGAAAAAATATGCAACTATCTGGCTCATGAGCTCATCACAAATGACGGATGTAACTTCTTAATATTTTTAAAGATTGAATCATAAAATAATTGCATGAAAAAATAACAAAAAATTATTTTATGCCACGATAGAGAGAAGTTTACGATATCAATATGTTCAGTCATTAATTACTGGTTGATGTCTGCAAGTCATACTAGCATTAATGACAAGAAACTACACTTTTGTCATAATTTTAGTTCATGACATTATATTGTTAACCCGTGCTGAGGGGAGAAGAAAATTTGTTAACTGATAATCCTGGAGACACAACAACAATTTGTATTTTGAATTTTATTAAGAAGACCCTCGTACGCAAATGATTCATGGCACAGGAAGTATATGTTCAATACATTTATGTGAGGGCATTGTTGGGTAATCAACAAGATGTGGTTTGGGATGTGTGGTAGTTCACAGGATCCTAAGGCAAATTGTTTGTGGTTCTCTCTCAAACTATTTCTGCTTACATTATTAAAGGCATTAGAGTATGCAACTGAAGCTAATTAAATGGACACACTCCCATAATGACTCTTTCGTGGCCAACAGTCTCTACCTTCAGAATGAAAGTTATCATCATCAGGAGGGGCTACTAAAATCTGAGAGACTAGACTCCTAGTGCTTTTAATGGTTGCCACTACTTTGAATGTAAACCTTAGTTATATCCTCTATTTAGTTTTTTTGTTATTTTTTATTTTTTATTTTTCCATATACTACTACTAAATCCATAGTGGATGAGATGGGGTATTGAATGAGCAGCAGGTTATAGTAGGATGGCCGCGACTACCCCATCCAAGTGATGCTAGTGTATGTAAAAATTGTAGATGTTTAAAAATGATTGGGGCTCTCAAACATTTTTTATAATGTAGTTGTAATTGGGGCTCTCAAATTTGAGTGTTTAATTACATTCAAAACATATGTTGATCTAAATGCTGGGAACATCATAAATAGGATTTTAATCATCAGAGCAAAAATTAAAAAAAAAAAGTTATAAGCAAATTAGACAGAAATTTTTTGCAAAGAAAAGGTACCTTAAATCTCCAAAACGCACATCAGAAGGGAACTCTAATGTCACTTTAAGCTCCTTAGCTTACTTAGATTGCAGAGGCTTTGTCCTTATGGTTTCAGGTCCTCTCACTAACACACAAAACAAGGTAAATAGAGAAGACCCCTTGCAACTCCTATTGCAATTCTCTTCCTGGTGTTCCAGTCTAGTGTTGGTTTTTCTATCATAATTAACACGACACATTGGATTTTGGTACGTGTTATTGGATTAAGCATAATTGTTGATAAGAAAGTTGTGCTCCATTATTCCTTTCTTTTGTTGTCATGAACCATAAAACTTTTCATGGGAAAGGGATGTATCAACATTTGCTTGTAATATGAAGAGAATCGACACAATTTTTAATTGATGCCCAACATACATTCATGTGATGCAAACAATTGGCAAGTTTGAGTTATTTACCAAACCCATGCCATTTTTAAACAACTTTCGCAAATACAAGTTGTTTTGAACATGATTCTCAAACCCACATTGTTCTTAAAACACAAACTTCAAAGAACAACTTAGATTTGGGAAATAAGTTCAAAACAATTCGCATTTGGGAAATCTGTTTCAAAACAACATCGATTTGGTAAAAACCTCAGAAAAGTGTCTTAGTGCACAACTAGGTGCCGAAGGGAGTGGACAATCCCATTTGTCTCTAGGCCACCTAGTATATGGTGGTCCATAGCAAGTTCAAAAATCGGTTTCAAATCAAAAGCCTTCTCAGTATTTCTGCAGTTTAAAACTTTGGTGGAAAAGCAAAGTGACAAAGAAATCAAAATGTTGAGGACAGATTGTGGCAAAGAATTCATTTATACTCCATTCATGAATTACTGTAAAGAAAATAGGATTAAAGACAGCTCACAGTTCGACACTCTCCTCAACAAAATGGAGTTGCAGAACGGAAGAACCGGACAATTATGGAGATGGCACGAAGCATGCTAAAAGGCAAAGGTCTTCCTAACAAATTTTGGGCTGAAGCTGTCAATATTGCTATTTTTATTCTAAGCCGATCTCCCACGAAGGTTGTCCAAAGCAAAACATTATATGAGGCATAGCACAAACAAAAGCCCCAGGTAAATCTTTTCAAAGTATTCGGTTGTCTTGCTTATGCCTTAATTCCTTCCCAAAAAAGGGAAAAATTTGATGAGAAATGAGAGAAATATATATTCATTGGATATAGCGATGAATCAAAAGGATATTGTCTGTTCAATCTAATGAAAAACGAATTGGTAATCTCTAGAGATGTCATATTTGATGAAATGACAGCATGGAAGTGGGATGATAACTCCATCTTAGAGTAGAAAGAAATTGAATTTAATGAAACAATAGAAGGAAAAGGATCTTCAACTCACCAAGCAAGTCCAAACCAAAGCCCATATAACACTCCAAGCCCAAGGCCAAGAAATGACTCTCCAAGAAGCTCTTCATATGAAGAATCTGAAACAATACCAAGAAAGGTACGTTCCTTAAGATAAATATATGAAACTTGCGATGTAGCATTTTTTGCTTGTGAGCCACAGTTTTTTGAAGAAGCTATGAAAGAAGAAATTTGAAGAAGGACAATGGATGAAGAAATTGAAACTATTGAAAAGAATTACACTTGGGATCTTGTTGACCTACCCAAAGACAAAGATGTGATCGAACTTAAATGGGTCTACAAGACCAAATATAAAAAAGATGGCTCCATCTAGAAGCATAAGGCCTGTTTAGTTGCAAAAGGCTACTCACAACAACCTGGAGTAGACTTCAATGAAACATTTGCTCCAATTGCTCGCATGGAGACAATAAGAACCATTCTTGCCTTGGCTGCACAAAATGAGCTGCCAGTATATCAGCTAGATGTCAAATCAACTTTTTTCAATGAAGAGCTTGAAGAAGAAGTTCTTGTTGAACAACCACAAGGGTACATAATCAAAGGAAAAGAAGACAAGGTTTACCGACTTTGGAAGTCACTATATGGACTAAAGCAAGCACCCCAAGCCTGGAATAGCAACATTGACAAGTATTTTTGTCAAAATACTTTTCAAAGAAGCTAAAATGAACCATCACTATACATTAAGAAAGGAGGTACGCAAGACTTTCTCATAGTTTGCCTATATGTTGACGATTTAATATATACAAGAACTAAACCATCAATGGTAGAAGAATTTAAAAAAGCCATGATGAAGGAGTACAAGATGACTAATTTGGGACTTATGAGATATTTTCTCGGTATTCAAGTGAAGCAGTCAAAGGGAGAAATATTTATCTCTCAAGGAAAATATCTTGAAGATTTATTAAATAAATTTCATATGTCTGACTCCAAATCAGTTTCTATTGCAATCCCTTTAAATGAGAAGTTGCAAGTAAATGATGAAACAGAGAAAGTCGATGCTACCGCCTATCGAAAATTGGTTGGTTCACTAAATTATCTCACTAATACAAGGCCAGACATTGTTTACTCTGTAAATCTTATTTCCAGACTTATGCATGAGCCAAGCAAGCTACACTATGCAGCAGCAAAGCGAATTCTTCAGTATCTTCAAGGGACCAAGAATTTTGGCATCAGGTATGTGAAAGAAAATGACAGTAAACTCATTGGCTACACTGGTAGTGATTGGGCAGGATCATTGGATGATCGAAAGAGTACATCAGGTTATGTATTTTGTATTGGCTCAAAAATTATTTCTTGGAGTTCCAAAAAGCAGAAGACTGTAGCTCTATCATCAGTAGAAGCAGAATATATTGCAGCTACAAATGCAAATTGTGAAGTAGTCTGGCTTAGAAGAATTCTCTCAGATATGGAGCACAAAGAGAAAGGTTCCACTACAATTTTTTGTGATAGCATGTCAGCCATTGCAATGAGCAAAATCCAGTATTCCATGGCAGGACAAAGCATATTGAACTACGACATCATTCTATTCGAGACAATGTACAGAAAGGAGAAATCCAATTGGAGTTCGTCAACACAAAGAAGCAATTAGCAAATATCATGACAAAAGCAGTGCCAACAAAAAGCTTCTTACAATTTCAAGAATGCATGAAGATTACAAATTAAGTTGTAATCTAGAAAAATCTAGAGTAGTTAATAATTTATGAAGATAATTATCTAGAAAAATCTAGAGTAGTTAATGAATAATTTATGAAGATATTTATCTAGAAAAATCTAGAGTAGTTAATGAATAATTTATGAAGATATTTATATAGAAATATCTAGTAGATAAGGCCTCGTTTGGGAACAGGCTAATTTAGTAACTTTTTGGCTATTTCGCTAAAATATGAGCTAAAAAAAACTAGTATGTTTGGGATGACTTTTTGGTTTTTTACGAAAAGATGTACAAAAAGTAGAGAGAAAAGAGAATTTTTGACTTTTTGGTATGGGTTGTTGGCTTTTTGGCTAATTTAGTAACTTTTTGGCTTTTTGGCTAAAATAAAGGGTTCCCAAACGGTAATGGTAGAAATATCAAGAAATGTATGATAATGATGTTGGAAAATATCAAACCTTTCTAGAACCTTTCTAGAAGAGGTTAAGATGATGATATTCTCTATATAAAGCCATGAGCTAATTGTAAATGTATGTATGAACGAATCTTAAGTTGTACTCAACAAAATAAGAAGAAAGTTTTCTTACATTTGCATTTCTCCTTTATCTTCTTCTATAATTCCCTTCCTAGCTTGCCCAAGTTCTTATCAAATATACCTTGTCACCCCAATATATTTCTAATAGATTAGTCATTTTACAAAAACATATTCGTATAAACTTAATAGTTTATTATGTAAATTTTGAACAAAAGAAAATTCAATTTTAAATTTATAGAAGCTTCTTTTATTAATTTATTTCTTTAAAATAATTATTATAAGGAGTCAAAGAATAAGCATAAAAGTGGTGGGAGTTCCGTCCAGATATGTTGTGAGTGTTAAGGGACATTATTTCTTGATGAATATGTAGAGCAGCTAGGGATTAGGGGGCGTGCTGTCGCAGCACAGTGCTAGGACAGACATGAGGTCGTTTTGGTGCAAGCAATACATAACGAATGGCAAAAGCAACCCTAATAAGGGGTTGTTATTAGTTTCTTCTTTTGGAGTTCTGTAATAGTTTTGATATATCTATGCATCTTACTTTTACTCAAAAAAATAAAATAAAATAATATTTTGAGTCAATTAAAAAATACACTCATTGAGATTTGTTTAAAATATATTTGTATGGTTCTAGAAATTATAAATATCCAATTGAAAAAAAAAATGTATTTAACAAAATTAACAGAAAAAGTGAAATTCTTATTAACCTCTTGTATCATTTTGGTCCTAGGCTTTCAATTGACTCAATTTTGACCCTTAATTTTAAATTCTGCATCAATTTGGTCCAATTGATAATATCGTTAGTATTTTTTAAGAAAAACTATCACTAAATTGGTCGAGGTTAACTTATTGAGTTGGCTAAATTTATAATTTTGCCCCTAAAAGTATGGCGCATGGTAATTATTGTAACACCCCAGAATTTTTCTCTCTGCTCGAGTGCAAGAGTTGACGCTCGAGCGGTCTTGTGAGGCTCCCAGTACTTTTGCATTCTGTCTGAGATTCTGAGAGTTGTGAATTTATGCTTGAGCGCAAGAGTAGTCGCTCGAGTAGGTGGCTTTGTTAGTCCGTTCGCTCGAGTGCGAGATTGGATGCTCGAGCGGTCTGCCTGGTTGAGCCTCAATTTCTAGGACAAGTGGAGTTGCTCTTGACATTTTTATTATTGTATTTGGAGCCTCCTTGTTTTATTTTGGGACAATGGTTAAAGTTGTAACATGATGGCAAAGTAAGATTAGACCAAAAAGTTTGATTTGGATAATTTTTCTATGCACAACCATCACTCTTTTGCCCTTTTCTTTTTCCATACTTTGAATTTTGGTGTGAGGCTAGAACCATTGGAAAGCTTGTTTCCAGGGCTTTGATTTGGACACAAGAACAACCTAAAACAGAGTCCGAATGAAAGAGTTATGCTCGTTTGAAGTTTTAATGTGTGCTGGAAGCAAGTGCGCTCGCACGTAGAAAGTGGCGCTTGAGTGGAATGCGCGAATTCAACAATTTAGAAAGTGATTTGTTAGATCATTCTCTCCACTCTTCTTTTCTCTCTTCCTTTCCCTCATCCTAAGTCTGAAAACCCTTGATTTCTTGACCCAAATAGCTTTCATTTCTCAAATATTTGGCCAAGATCTCTCACCAAAAAGTGAAGAGCACATGAAGATCTCATTTTGCTACCAATTGGATTTTGGTTTTATGAAGGAATCTCATCAAAGCCTTGCTTTCTTGCTTGATCCTTAAGATAGGGGTTTCTAGTTCTCCTTCAATACTCTCATTTATAGATAGATTTGTAGTATTTTCTTTATATAAATACAAAATTTATATTTTTGAGCATATTATGATAACTCATGAAATTGGGGGTTTAGGGTTTGAGATGTTGGGGTTTACTTGTTGCGTTGTGACTTTGGATTATGAATTTGGATGTATAATCAATAGAAGAATTGGAATAAAGAGTGTTTTTTTGAAAAGCCTTAATTTCTCTTAAAACCCTAGCTTGGTACATGAAGATAGATGATGGCTTTGCTTAAATTGAAACTAGTATCATGAAATTGAGGTTTTAAATTGAACATATACAAGTTTAATTGAATTTTGGAAATGTATGGAAATTTATATAAAAGTTATGATTGAACCCTTATTGTTGATATTTTAAATTATGTGATAATATGAAACAAAGTTTTAGGGGAAGAAATTGTTAATGGTGTGGATGATATGAATTTTGTGATGAAATGATGAGGTTAAGGTGTAAAAGGTTTCATTGAAATATGTTAAATTGCATGGAGCTATGTTGAACTTGCATCAAGTTACATTGAATTGCATTGTTTGGTGTTGAGTATGTTGAGTTGTGTTGGGTTGTGTTGAGTTGAGTTGAGTTGAGTTGAGTTGTGTTGGATCGTGTTGTGTTGTGTTGGTACCTGCGCGGGGAGTTGAAAATGTTTCTGGAGGCCCACGTCCTGCTATATAATAGTCAGCAAATGTGGAGGTGATTTTGAATTAAAGGTTCCCAAATGACCTTTCTACATGCTACATCGAGCATTGTGTATGCCATTTCATAGCATTGCGTATGCTAGGTTGTATGTTAGTCGCATTGTGTATGCCATCTCATTTGCATTGTGTTTGGGATAGGAGTTAGCCCAAGCACAGGAAACGAGGGACGTTTCGTACTCCGAGTGACGGAACATGTCTCAATTCCCGGTCACCGACACTCCGGATTACCCATGATGGAGTTTAGGTCTTGCTGTGTTTTCATGTGCATTCATATCACATCGAGTCGTGCAATTCGACTCCTCGGCCATCATGCATCGAGATGCGTGATTGGTGGCACGAGGATCGAGGACTACACTCCCTGAAGAGTAGTCATGCATACATACGTGAAAATACTTTGCTATGCCCCTTTCTTGCTCTCTGTTGCAGCAAATCAAAAATCAACAGCCTTTTAGAGCTTGGCATAGCATTCTGGGATTAATTGCAAACAGAGGCGAATCGGGGCATCGCAATGGATTTCCGCGCAAGGCAACTCGAGCATGCATCTTTCATCATTCGGAACAGAGCTGAGGCGGTCCATGGATTTGCATGCTAATTTACTTGCTTTCTTAGTTAATTGTTAATTAATTAGGGTTTTGTAATATTTAATTAGCTAGAGTAGTTAATTATTTATTCGGACTGTATTATTTATTCGGACCCTCCGAGCGAGGGCACAATTGTAATAAGTGTGCGTGCGTGTGATGTATGTCTTCCAACCCCACGCCTTTCTCCCTTTTATTTACCAGCTTATGATGGTTAGATTAGGGCATGTTTCAATTAGCATACTTATGCTTGCATGTTTGCATCATTCATCTGTCTTGCATGCACCGGGCTCGGCGCATCATACTAACTGCATTTGTATTTCGATTCCAAATTGAATACGTGTTAGTTGTAGCATCATCATATGCCATCTTAGAATAGCCGAGCCTATTGTAGTTGCAATCCTGCATGTGTTGCATTAGGCATTCTGTATAGTTAGGATCATGCATGGATTTCTAACATAGCTTTTGTTTTTGGCTTGGAGTACTCGGTAAGTACTTATGCTTTAGCATCCTTACATGCGTGTGAGTGACTACCATGATAGCATGCTTGCCATGAGGCTAACTGCTTATGTGGTATAACTGCCAGAATGCCTGTGGGTGAAGTTAGATTATCTGAATTGGAATAATTCATTAAATGTGAGTTTTAACCCACTTGAAAGTGGCAAAATCATTTTTTCTAAGCCCGCCCGAGGGTGCAAATCCACATCTTAGCCTACTTACGAGTAGCACCATCAAACCATTTTCAATAAACAAACTTGAGATGTGTTGTTCCAATTCAGGCGATCCAGTCTATAATTGTATGTTGTGCGCATCACATAGTAAATCTAGGCTAATAATCGGAATAAGAATGCATAATGTTTTCAA
>NW_021025943.1:1693224-1740836 GCF_004153795.1 Camellia sinensis | reverse complement strand
GAAGTTAAAGAAGAAAAGATGAGAATCTACCATTAGACCTTGGACTTGTTGATTCCTCGGTTTGAGAAGCTGAACTTCACTCATCTGTTAAGAGAGAACAACAGGTTCGCAGATTCACTAGCAACTCTATCTTTTATGATAGACATCTCGTTTGGAGTCCGGATGTGTTCAGTCATTATCGACCAAAAATTTGTGCCGGCTTACGAGTCGATTGCCGCTATAGATGAGGTTCAAGATAAGAACCCCTGGTATTATGATATTTGGAATTTTTTGGAGAAAGAGGGGTATCCACCAGGGGCAAATGCCAAGGACAAAAGGGCAATAAGAAGAATGGTCGTTCAGTTCATCATCTGCGGAGGTAAATTGTATAAGAGAGGTCATCTGGGAATACATAAGTTGTGCGTTGAAGCTGAAGAATCAAAACGTCTGATGGAGGCCATCCATGGAGGGGAATGCGGTGCGCATATGAACAGAGTAATGCTGGCACGAAAGATCCTCAGACAGGGTTACTATTGGTCCACCATGGAGGAGGATTGTATCGGCTTTGTTCGGCGATGCCACAAATGTTAGATCCATGCAAATCGCATGAACATCCCGCCGTCGAAGCTGTACAATATGACTTCGCCATGGCCATTTTCAGTTTGGGGAATCGATGTGATCGGGGCTGTCACTCCGAAGGGGTCTAATGGACATGAGTTCATCCTGGTCGCGATAGATTATTTCACGAATTAGGTTGAGGCCCAATCCTATGTGGTGTTGAAAGCGTCACATGTTGCAAAATTCATCAGAAACAATATCATTTGTCGTTATGGGGTCCCAAACGAGGTCATTTCAGATAATGGTTCCCACTTCAAGAAGGAAGTGATTGACTTGTTGGAGAAATACAACGTGGCTTTTCATAAGTCGTCTACATATCGGCCACAAACCAATGGAGCGGTCGAGGCCGCAAACCAATGGAGCGGTCGAGGCTGCCAACAAGAATATCAAACACATATTGTAGAAGATGATGGAAACCTACTGGGATTGGCCAGACAAGCTGTCGTTTGCTCTGTGGGGGTACCGGACTTCAATTAGAACTTCTACTGGGGCGACTCTGTATTCATTAGTTTATGGGATGGAGGCCGTTCTACTTATTGAAATTGAGGTTCCGTCTCTACGAGTGCTGGCTGAGTGTCAGATAGCCGAAGCAGATTGGCAACAGAGCAGATTTAAAGAACTCATGCTTTTTGACGAGCGCAAATTGAAAGCACTGTACCATGTTCAAGGTTATCAGCGCAGAATTGCCAGGGCTTTTAACAAGAAAGTTAAGTCCAGGAATCTAAAAGAAGGAGATTTGGTGCTCAAGGACAACCGAGCTCCCATCCACGACCCGAGGGGCAAGTTCAGACCTAATTGGACTGGTCCCTACATCATTAAGTCTATCTGGTCAGGTGGAACTGTGGTTCTAATGGACCTAGATGGCCTAGAGTTCTCACAATCGATCAACATGGACAAGTTGAAGAAATATTACCCCTGAGAGGCTCGCTAGGTTGAAAACCCGAAAGGGCGACCTAGGCAAAAGCCAGAGCACAAAAATTTGAAATTATAAAATTGGAGCTCGCAAGGTTGAAAACCCGCAAAGGGCGGCCTTGGCAAAAGTTAGAGCGTAAAAGGAGAGTGAAAATACTCAAGTAAACCTAAGCCTGAACTACGTAAGGCTTGATTCCCATCTTTGGGATACGTAGGCAACTTCATCTTGAAGTTCAGCCATAAACTTTTCCTCGATCAACTTTGTCCATTTGATCATCTCTGCCATCTTAGTCTATTCAGCATTCAAGAGTTCGGTTATGATCTCCGGTGCAGTGCTCTTCAAACTAGGGGCAACTTTCCGTTGCTGCGCAGTGCTGCGGTACTATTCAGACTAGGGGCAACTTTCCAGTTGCTGGGATCCGGGGTTGTGCATTTCAGTGACAGATTTCAGGCGTGTCCAGTTCTGATCCATATCGAAAATGGTTTTGAAAAGTTTTAATAAAAGTTGACTTTGTTCAAAATTAATCTTTTTACAACTTAGACCATTTTTGGACCAAAGCGGAAAATTTTCAGTACCCACAACCTTCAATTTCATTGATTTCAATACAGAGTTCTCCTGCTCTTGTATACAAATTGAAGTTGTTTTTTATTACAATCATAAAGAAAACTTGAAAGTACTAATAAAGCAATAAATCCGGGGCATAGATAAGTCAGGTGTTCCTGCGCCCCCTCCCAGAGCTGGTCGAAGCCTCTGATGCCAAAGTGGGCCCTTCATGTGCCTCTTCATTGAGCCAATCCAAGCACTCATCAGACAAAGTGCAACTGAAAGTGGAAGCAGGGGCCAAGAGCTCTCTAGTCCTCCATGCTGTGGCATACCGGGCAAGCTGTGCGCCTCAAACCGGGAATGCAGTAGGATACTCTATCCCCTCTGGCGGGCAAGTCTGATCATGTCCGAATTGGCGCTAGAACCGGAACGGAAAATAGAAGACACAGTGTGTCATGCCAATCAATTGAATCCCAGGTTGACGGGTCATGTTGTAACTCATCGCCGGCAGAACGAGCCAAGGGCAGCGCCAAGCAATGCGGTTTGCAGACAAATTGCACATCCAGCTATACCACCACCCCTCATCAAGGGCATCAACCAGGCGTTGTCGGAAAAAGTAGCCGCGAGCTGAGTATGCGGGGCAAGACTCCATAATCTGTAACTTGTCCACCAACCACACCTGGGGAGGGATTGAAAAATGAGAGAATAAAGAATAGAGAGATGTACGATGAGAGAAAAGTAAGAAAAGGGCTTTGCGAGAAAAATCGAGCTTGAGGGCTGAGTGATGTGAGCAATACATGTGTGAGATTGGGTGGGAAACATTACCTGCAACAGTAGTTGGCTCCCCGCAAGCCTAGCCGTCTCCCGACGATGAAAAGGGTCTAAGCCCATCAATGTCTCAGCCAATGTCATAGCGATGCAGCTCTTGCCCTCCTTCAAACCTTGGGCAACCTCGATCAATCGGACACCGGATCCTCCGGAACCTGAGGCAAGTAAGAAATGAGATAGCAAGCATAGGCAAAGCGCGTGTTGCCGATAGCCCTGCCAATGATGGTCGCCACGGTCACCAGCATCAGAAAACCGGCAAACCAAGCTCGGGATGTCCAACTCCCCGTCATGAATCAATGATCGAGCATCATGCAAAGTGAAGCCGCACATTTGTCCTAAGGCTTAGACGTGGCCGAATTGGAATTGAGGCAAGATTTCCTCGTTGTGCTCGGACTCCATCAAAACTTGGAAATCCTCGAAAGTAGGACACATCTCTTGCCCGCTAAAGCTAAAGACGTGTGTTACCGGATTCCAAAACCTCGCCGCGGCATAGAGGAAAAGAAGATGCAGCGGAGTACGGCCCAGCGTGAATAGTGCGTTCAAGCCGAAGCCCCGGAAGTTTAACTTTTCCGAGCAGTCTAGAGAAGCAAACCAAGCTGTGAGATTTTGGGTGAAGAACGCCTCCATTTTGATGCAAAACTAAGATGAAATGAAAGAGCCACAAGGCTGGAGCTTTTAAAGAGGATAAGACACTGTTCGGGGGACACGTGTCGAAAAATTGGTGGCTGCCAAGCTAGGTGGTCTGCCGGCCACCTTTTCTGGTAGGCCGACCACCCCTCTCCCTTCCAATGCAAAAAGCTGGTCGGCCAGCTCCCCTAGGTGGTCGGCCATAGAGAGGAAGGTGGCTTTGGTCTTGTTCTAGCTTCTAGAAGAAAGTTCCTAGCATTTCCATGCATTGGGGGTGTTGAAGGTGCGAGTTTTCCTCTGTTTCGGATGCGTTCCGTCACCCAGATCGTCCAAATGCATTTGTTTATCGAGTTGTTGTTAAATCCTGCTTATCAAGTTGTTATTTTGCTTATTGAGTTGTTGTTTTGCTTATCGAGTTGTTTAGTTTATCGAGGTATTAAGTTTTGTCGAGTTGACGAGTTGTGTATATCGAGTTATTACTCTTTGTTTAATCAACATTGTTGTGTCTTGCTTATCGAGTTGTAAACTTGCTAAGGTTCTGTTCTTTCTTAGTAAGTTAAGTTGCTTTGTTTGTTGCGTCGGTTCATTACTTGACTTGGCAATTTTCAAATCCACAATTCTATTCAATCTCATTTTGTGCAAAATGATGCGATGCGATGCAAGAACATAAAATGCAACACTTTTTGAACAAAAACTGTTTCATTCCAACATGCTTCCTTTGTTACAACATTTTACAACAAGGGTACAAGTTTTACAAAAAATAAAACTGCCTAATAATGTGCAATGTGCTACAACTACTAGTAAAAAAGGCAAATAAAGCAGGAACATCTGCGCTCTCAAGCACGAGAAAAAGTGGCCCTCTTTGTCCTCTTCTGCGGAACCGCCCCTGCGTCATCCCTTTCAGCACCACTATCTGAATCAGAGCGGCTGTCCTCGGAACCCTTCTCGACATCACCTCCGCCCTCGGAACCAGACTCAGAGTCATCCTCTCTGCCGGCGGATGTCTCTGACTGAGGATGCGCGGACTCCTCCTCCTCGCTGGACCCCTCCTCGATGATATGTGCTCTGCGCCCACCTCGTCTGCGAGACGACTCCCCTCTCCTAGCTCCTCGAGAAGGCCTAGATGGCCCAGCTCCTCGGGAAGGCCCAGATGGCCCGGCCTGTGGCTCAGTATATAGCGGAGGCATCTGAAAAGAAAGAGTGCAATTCGAATGCATCAGCCAAAATATGTATATCAGATGCACAGATAAAAAAGCTACATGGAGTGGATGTATGCAGATATAGTACATGAATGTGGTGTGTGTCAGATATGCTCTACATATACAGTCATTCAATGCAGTGAAATGATCAAGTTCAGCATGTCATCAGAAGTATGATAAAATACAAGAAAACTAAAGAGTACCGAGACACCCATGATGGACAGCTGCCCCTCTCTCCGCAAGACCATACCCTCGAGTGAGGTCACCAATCCGAGCATCCCCTCAATGTACTCTCTGGGTGGCTGCAGATACAAGCTCAAATCATCAATGAATAAATGAGTGTCTAAGTATCTGAGTGATAAATGAAAAACAATGGAGCATACCGGTGGTGAGTCAGGATCACTGACATATCGATGATCAGGCATAGGAGGCTTTATCGGAATCGGGTAAGAAGTCCCGTATCGCCAACCTATCAACTCAGTCGGAATGTCTGGCCATCCGGCATGATAATAAGTCGAGGGAATCGGGGGGACCAGTCCAGCCCCACCCCTTGATGTACTAGCCCTACTGCTCGAAGGAATGTCTCTAGCTTGGGTGCGACTCGAGGATGGCATGCCAGTAGACCTCCTTGTGGGAGTACGGACACCTGCCAATGGAGGCATCAAATATGTATGATGGTAGGTTGCGTACTCCCCGTCCTCCAAGTGTAGCAATACATCGGTGCCCAACCTGGCGCCAGTGACACCCTGGGGAGTGAGCCTATCAGCGGACCACATGTCGACCGAAGGTGCTACAGGGACACTCTGCTCGGGGTAGCCCATAGTCTGGCGAAGGAAGTGTTCCCCCAGGAACCAGGCCCTACCAATCGGCCCCTCAAACAGGATCCTGTACCAAGAGGTGGCCCATCCTCTGGCAAGCTGAAATCGGAGGTCCCCACCCAAAGGCACCCAGGGCTGCCAGGTGATCTGCAGATAACCAATGCATAAGCCGATCAGAAATCGTAGATGTACAAAATAAATCAAAGATGAAAACATGGAGGACGGAGAGTTCTGAATTACCTCTGTTGGACGTACTGTGTCGAGGAACTGTCGTAGGAAGAAGAGAGTCTCCCGGGCCCGCGGCCGGTACTGGCCCTCGAAAACGAGCGAGTAGGGGGTCATGAGGGGCGCCTCTACCTCGAGCTCTGGGCTAGCGTCGGGAAGTACACAAAAACCCATAACTATGGAAAATAGGGCAAAAGCCATCAGAATACAGAATGTTGAGTGCAGAATCAGAATACAGAATGCTGAGTGCAGAATCAGAATACAGAATGTTGAGTGCAGAATCAGAATACAGAATGCTGAGTGCAGAATCTGAATACAGAATGCTGAGTATGGAATCAGAATACAGAATGCTGAGTGCAGAATCTGAATACAGAATGCTGAGTGCAGAATCTGAATACAGGATGCTGAGTGTAGAATCCAAATACAGAATGCTGAATGCAGAATATGAGTACAGAATGTAAAGTGTGTCGTGCGTGCAATGTACAGATAATGAAAAGTAGAAATATAAATCAAAAGGGCAGAAGGTACCTCCCAGGCTCTCCAGTAGCCGCCGACTATGTTCCCCGGTCCGCGGGACGTCGCGCTCATGTAGCAATAGAGGGTAGCCAAGCTGGCGCCACCCCAGTCATACTGACTAACCTGCGAGAGGTCTACCAGGGCACTCAGCAGAAATAGCCCAACGATGTTCCCCCTATCGGCGAACAGAGTGGTCCCGAAGAGGAACATTAAAAACCCTCGGGCGTGCTGTGCAATCTCCTCAGGAGTCTCGGGCTCAGTATGCCTGAACTGTGTAGAAAACCAGGTGTATCAGACCCGTCCTGAAGATCGGTCGACCGGTAGGTGAGCACCCAACAGATAAATCCAGGCAGCCTCCCACTCACCGATGTCCTCATTGTAGGGGATCGCCCAGCCTCCCACGTCAAGGCCTATCAACACGGCGAAGTCAAATGGGGTCATAGTCATATCCCCGGTAGATGAGAAATGAAAGGAGTTGGTGGTGTCCCACCACCTCTCCACCAGGGCGCCCATCAACGTCCTGCTAGTTGGATAGCGAGATATCCTGGTACAAAAGAGCTCGAACCCTGCTAGATCAACCCAATCACGGACGGCCTCCAGGAGCTCCGCATACCAATCTCTCGCAGCAATGGAGCCATATCCCCGTGTAACGCGGGAGGACATCTGCATTCATAATGAACACATGTATTCAGTTTCAAAATGAAATGAATAAGCTGCGTGCAAATAAAAGATATGAGTTGTTTGCAAATCAAATCAAATTCAACAAATGTGGGCTGCGTGTTCACAATTAAATTTGGGTTGTGTGTTCAGATTTCAGAAATTTAAAGTTTGGGTTGCATGTTCAACTTTCAATAAATGTGGGCTGCGTGTTCACAATTAAATTTGGGCTGTGTGTTCAGATTTCAGAAATTTAAAGTTTGGGCTGCGTGTTCACAATTAAATTTGGGCTGTGTGTTCAGATTTCAGAAATTTAAAGTTTGGGCTACGTGTTCAACTTTCAACAAATGTAGGCTCTATGTTCACAATTAAATTTGGGCTGTGTGTTCAGATTTCAGAAATTTAAAGTTTGGGCTGTGTGTTCCACTTTCAACAAATGTAGGCTCCGTGTTCATAATTAAATTTGGGCTGTGTGTTCAGATTTCAGAAATTTAAAGTTTGGGCTGCGTGTTCAACTTTCAATAAATGTGGGCTGCGTGTTCACAATTAAATTTGGGCTGTGTGTTCAGATTTCTGAAATTCAAAGTTTGGGCTGCGTGTTCAACTTTCAACAAATGTAGGCTACGTGTTCACAATTAAATTTGGGCTGTGTGTTAAGATTTCAAAAATAATGTGGGCAGCGTGTTCACAATTAAATTTAGGCGGTGTGTTCAGATTTCAAAAATAATGTGGGCTGCGTGTTCACAATTAAATTTGGGCTGTGTGTTCAGATTTCAAAAATTTAAAGTTTGGACTGCGTGTTCAACTTTCAACAAATGTGGGCTGCGTGTTCACAATCAAATATGAGCTGCGTGTTCAGAAATTTAAAATTTGGGCTGCGTGTTCAACTTTCAACAAATGTGGGCTGCGTGTTCACAATCAAATTTGGGCTGTGTGTTCGGATTTCAAAAATTCAAAGTTTGGGCTGCGTGTCCAACTTTCAACAAATATGAGCTCCGTGTTCAGAAATTTAAAGTGTGGGCTGCGTGTTCACAATCAAATTTGGGCTGTGTGTTCATATTTCAGAAATTCAAAGTTTGGGCTGCGTGTCCAACTTTCAACAAATATGAGCTGCGTGTTCAGAAATTTAAAGTTTGGGCTGCGTGTTCAACTTTCAACAAATGTGGGCTACGTGTTCACAAACAAATTTGGGTTATGTGTTCAGATTTCGAAAATAGTGTGGGCTGCGTGTTCAAAATGAGCAAAAGTATGGCATGCGAATGTGTTCAGAACAAGCAATAAGCATACATAGCATGAAATGCACGGAAAATGCAGAATTAAGGCAAGAAATGTAAAAAAAGTGAAGTACGTACCCCTCGTGCCTAATGAGAGAGATGGGACTCCGGCTCCCGCAGTAGCAGGTCCACAGGAGCTCGAGGATTGAAGTCGGTAAAGTGATAAAAAAACGTCTGAGGAAGGACATGTGCCGGAGGGTCATTCCTCTCGGGACTGAATGGCCGAATCCTCAGCGGCAGAGACATGATATCTAGATCGCCTCCGGCATCTGGAGAACCTCCGCCATGGGGAAATTGACCCGCCATCTCAAGGAATCTGCAAAAAGGAGCGAAATGAGCCAAAATTGGAAAAAGTCAACAAAAGTCAACTCTCGGGAAATGAAAAAGTCAACAAAAGTCAACTCCTGAGAAAATCTTCCAAATATTGAGACAAACTTACCTCAAGTGGTGAAAATGAGAAGAGAAGCTCCGAAATCAAAATTTAATCGGTTCAAAGTGAGGAGAACTGAAAGTTTTCGCGAAACAACTTGGCGTGGGGCGTTGGAAAACGCGTATAGAGCGCAGATCTGAGAAAGAGAATGGTTTAGAAAGGAGGAGGAGGTGTTTTCGGATCTGAAGTTGTGAGCAAGAAGTGTTTGGCTTTGTATATTTAAAGAAATGAGTGTGAAAAGTCAAAATTGCCCCGGATTTGGGCTAGGTGGTCGGCCGGCCACCTTTTCTAGTAGGCCGACCACCCCCTGCACTCAAACCTGGTCGATGGCCTCCAGTGGACTCCAAACCTGGTCGGTGGTGTTCCCAAAAGGGTCTCCAAGGTCTCTGCAAATTTTGGTAGTCATCGGAGTCCCCGGCACCCGAGAAAGTACAAGAAAAGTGCACTTTTCGTCGCGAAATCCCTTCGCGGGAACTTCAACTCCAACTTTCGATGTGTGTTTCATCATCACTCATCAAGAGAAAAATGTATCCTTTTGAGCACGTTGTGACCCTTCCGGGAGGTAAACCGGAGGTCGCGATTGAGTCGCACTTGTCAAAACTTGCATTTCTCTGCTCGTTATTTCGTGTCAAACATGCATCCGAGTTTGCATTTATCTTGCATTGTTATGCACGTCACTTGCATTCTCATGCATACCACTTGCATTGTTGTGCACATTTCATGGGTATTGTCATACCCTCACACTTAGCTTGCATTGACACGCGCGTGTCTCTCGCATTGCGATGCACTCTTCCATTGGCACCCTGTTTGTCTACGTTCGATATAGTGTTGCTAACTATGTTATGCTTGTGAAGTTTATCTCTTTTGCAGGCACGATATTATATGTACGGTTCATTTGAAGCTAGTGCAACCAGACGAATCGCGCAGGTACTGTATCTTCTCCGTGTGAGACGTGGCGAGAATTGAATAATTCTCCGCATTCTTAAACTGCATGAAATGTAGTTGTTGCTTTGCATTCTTGCTTAAAACTGCTGCGTGTGTGCTTCATTACAGCTTGCTGCTTTGCATGATCATGAGTTACGTCCGGCTTTGTGCATACCATTTTGCATCTTGCCCCCTGCCAGCGGGCATGCCTGTGTTATCTTGCCTGTTTGTCTAAGTCTTCGGCCTTGTCAAAAATGGGTCGTCTCTGGGCTTTGACATTCACTCCCGTCACGTATGACTTCCGAGTTCTGTCAAAGAGGGGCAAATGTAGACGCCCCATTTTTGACCAACCTTAAGACTCATACGTCACCAGTTGAGCACTCAGTGATGTTGCATATTGTGCTCGTTCTGAGGTTTCAGAGTCTCGGCTACGAGCCTTGCCTCCGGACTTCGAGGCTCATTTGTGCTTTGCCTCGGTTTGTGAACCAGGTCTTGTTTTCTCTGTTTTCTCTTTTCAAAGGGAGGGAGAGGTCTCGTAGACCATCTCTCAGTGGCCGTAGGCTACGTTTCGCGGTTGTAGGCCATTTTTCCCGTTTGGAGGCAAGTTTCTGATTTTTTGGAGCCGTCGGCCGTGCGCCTCGGTTCGGGACTGCTTAATTACCTCCGATTGCTCCGTTTTTTTGCACACACCTTATTTCCTCCCTTTAGAGGGACACTATGGCTCGGGAGACCACCTTCCTGGTCATACGCCACTTTCGGTGCCTAACAGCCTGTTTTCGGGGCCCCGAACTGCGCGTTTTGGCCCCCGAACCCTCGTTTTGCATCCATCTTGGTCCATTTTTTGTAGGGATCCTCTTTTCATTGTTAGGGAGGTGGTAGTATGGTGGGAGGCTACCTTTTCCCCTGAAAAACTAGTTTTCTCTTTTTCTCTTTCCATATGTCGGTTTTTCTAACAGAAAACTGGTTTTTCTCACTTTTGAGCCACAATTTTTGGCTTTTCATACCACCATTGTGTTGTGCTCATCTGGGACGCCACCAATATGGGTAGGCCGACCAGTAATTCATCTTGACCCTTTTGAACCTTGCTAAAAAGCTGGTTTTTCTCTCTCTTAGGTCACATTCTCTAGTTTTTCACTATACAGCTGTGTTACACTCATTTGGGAGGCCACCTTTTTGGGGTGGCCGGCCAGAATTTCTTCTTGAACCTTTTGACCCCTGGTCGGCCGACCAGGGGGAGTGGCTAGCTGGCCACTTGAACTGGCCGGCCTGCTTCTTACTTTTTGCCCTCTCTGAATGCATCACAGTTGTGCCAGCTGTGAAGCAATTAGGCCATCCTCCATACACGTGTATGGAGGATATGTGAAGCCCTTTTGGGATATTTTAGAGCCTCTCCTCTATAAAGGGGAGGCTGATCTTCTATGGCAAGGGTTGAACAACTTTGAAGGCTTACAACTCTCTCTCTCTCTATATCTCTACACTTGAGCCTCCAAACCCTAGTTTTCTTGGACCATTTGCACTACAACCCTTATCACCACACCTCCTCCATCCATTCCAGCACTTTTGGACTGATTTCCAAGGGTTGAAGGTTCACCAACTTAGTCCAAAAGCTCCAGCTTTGCTGCTCTTCAAGGGTAAGTACCTATTTCCCTTAAACTTGCATTTTTTTGCTCCATTGATTAGCCTTACTTTCAAGTATTTCTGGAATTTTTCATAAACTAAAAAGTGTCATATTTTGAGCTCCTCTTGAATATTTATTAAGGACACTTTTCTGTTTGAGGTCTCCTACACCCTTGTATGCTTTGTCCCTCTTTGTAGGCTTATTTTGCATCATATCTTAGCCCTACTTGTGAGCATTTTTGAGATTTGTCATAAACTTGAAAAAGTTTCCTTTTGAGCTTATAAACATGTTTGTTTCAGAAACTTTCTCTGTTTAGGGTCATCTACCCCCTTTTATGCCTTATTTCCTCATGTTTTGAGCTATGCATGTGAGCACTTGCATTGGCCTTGATTTGGACTTTTAGCCACTGAAATCCAGCAGCTTTTTAGTGGCTTAGATGTGCCTTTGAGCTTCAAAATCATAGAGGGGTGACCCTCTCACCCCTCATTCTCTTTACTAGCTTTGTTGGCCTCCCAAAGGGACCCTCACTTGCATGTTGTGAAGTTACTTTTTGGGCTCAATTTTCTGAGTTTTATAGTCTGCATTAGCTCTGTCTGGAGCCCATTTTTCCATATTTTATGTCTATGATGCATGTGTAGAACAATTCCATTCAAGGCCTTTTGAGGGGGCCTTTCATTGTATGCTTCATTGACCCATTTCAGGGCCAATTTGGTGAGTTTTAGGCTTGTCATATTTGATTTCCAAAGTTGGTTTTGCCATGCTAAATGTCCTTGTTGTATGTGTTGAGTAACCCCTTGCATGGCCCTCCAAAGAAGCTCATCATTTTTGCATGCATTGGATGCATTTCAATGGTTATTTGGGGTTTATTTGGCATGAAATACTTCTATTTTTGGCTGGCTGGGTGAGCCCTCATATGCTTCATATAGCTGTAGAACAACTCATGGTTCACTAGCCTATGTTGCATGTTGTTTTGGCCCTTCATGTTGGCACCTTTTGGCCATGCCTTGAACTGATAATGTGCTCATTTTGGACTACCCTAGCTCTGTTTTTGGGCCTTGTGGTTGAATGATGTTAGTTTTGCATGCTTGTAGTTCAATGCACTTGCCTATCTTCGAGTTTTGAGGTTCGTTGCATGCATGTACTGAGATATTTCCATGTTTTGAGCCTATCATTCATCACATTTTTAGAGCTTGTTTGAATGCCATGTTGCCATGTTTTCATCTCTTTAAATGCGTTTGAGAGTCGGGCTTGTATGCCTCATTTACCGACCAATGAATGAGCTCCATTCCGTTGCATTCCGATCCATCATTTTAAGCCATTTTCCCACTGTTTCAGACCTACCTAAGACCTGTTTGGGGTTGGTTTTTCCTTTGGTGCATTGCTTTTGGGTACCTCTAGAGTAACGCACTTCACTAGTTTCGGTACCCGAACCCCCTAGCTTGCATTGTGCGCCATGTTTGCATGTTTCGGGACCATTTTGTATCATGTTTCAGAGCTGTATCATGTGCCATTCTATGCCATACTTCATCCTCTGTCATGCTTAGTTATAGTTAGAGTTGCATGTCATGCCTTAGGATCGGTCCTTTGCATCCGTGCATGTTTGCACGCATTTCGATTGTCTCATTTTCATCTAATGGCCACTGATGTGAGTGTGGCTGAGGTCCACTCATGTTGGTGTAAGTCCATCGTGCATTGTGTATGCCATTTCGGTCTATAGCATTGTGTATGCTGAGTTGCATGTTAGAGCATTGTGTATGACATGTTACATCGAGCATTGTGTATGCCATTTCATAGCATTGCGTATGCTAGGTTGTATGTTAGTCGCATTGTGTATGCCATCTCATTTGCATTGTGTTTGGGATAGGAGTTAGCCCAAGCACGGGAAACGAGGGACGTTTCATACTCTGAGTGACGGAACGTGTCTCAATTCCCGGTTGCCGACACTCCGGATTACCCATGATGGAGTTTGGGTCTTGCTGTGTTTTCATGTGCATTCATATCACATCGAGTCGTGCAATTCGACTCCTCGGCCATCATGCTTCGAGATGCGTGATTGGTGGCATGAGGATCGAGGACTACACTCCCTAAAGAGTAGTCATGCATACATACGTGAAAATACTTTGCTGTGCCCCTTTCTTGCTCTCTGTTGCAGCAAATTAGAAATCAACAGCCTTCCAGAGCCTGGCATAGCATTCCGGGATTAATTGCAAATAGAGGCGAATCGAGGCATCGCAATGGATTCCGCGCAAGGCAACTCGAGCATGCATCTTTCATCATTCGGAACAGAGCTGAGGCAGTCCATGGATTTGCATGCTAATTTACTTGCTTTCCTAGTTAATTGTTAATTAATTAGGGTTTTGTAATATTTAATTAGCTAGAGTAGTTAGTTATTTATTCGGACTGTATTATTTATTCGGACCCTCCGAGCGAGGGCACAATTGTAATAAGTGTGCATGCGTGTGATGTATGTCTTCCAACCTCACGTCTTTCTCCCTTTTATTTACCAGCTTATGATGGTCAGATTAGGGAATGTTTCAATTAGCATACTTATGCTTGCATGTTTGCATCATTCATCTGTATTGCATGCACTGGGCTCGGCCCATCATACTAACTGCATTTGTATTTCAATTCCAAATTGAATACGTGTTAGCTGTAACATCATCATATGCCATCTTAGAATAGCCGAGCCCATTGTAGTTGCATTCCTACATGTGTTGCATTAGGCACTTCTGTATAGTTAGGATCATGCATGAATTTCTAACATAGCTTCTGTTTTGGCTTGGAGTACTCGGTAAGTACTTATGCTTTAGCATCCTTGCATGCGTGTGAGTGACTGCCATGATAGCATGCTTGCCATGAGGCTAACTGCTTATGTGGTATAACTGCCAGAATGCCTGTGGGTGAAGGTTAGATTATTTGAATTGGAATAATTCATTAAATGTGAGTTTTAAGCCCACTTGAAAGTGGCAAAATCATTTTTTCTAAGCCCGCCCAAGGGTGGCAAATCCACGACTTAGCCTACTTACGAGTAGCACCATCAAACCATTTTCAAATAAACAAACTTGAGATGTGTGGTTCCAATTCCGGCGATCCAGTCTATACTTGTATGTTGTGTGCATCACATAGTAAATCTAGGCTAATAACCGGAATAAGAATGCATAATGTTTTCAAAACCCGATATCATGGTTAGTAGAGGCCGATCTTTGATCGGGTGAGTGGGGGTGCTCACGAAGTAACCTTCCCCAATCATACCCAAGTTCCCGAGCCGAGGCAACTTTGTTGATGACGGACACGTGGCCTTAGGCAACGAGTCAGGGTTTCCTAAATTTTCCAAAATAAAATATTTAGGTGGCGACTCTGTATCTGGCAAAGCAGTCCATGTTTGGCACTTCTTTCAAAAAAATCTGTCTTCAAAAATGATTTTTCGGATTTGGACTCTTTGATGATTCATCGGTCTTGCATTGCACTCTGCGAGATTAGATACAGGACCGTGACAATTTGAATCCGAACTGTAGTGAGGCCCAAGGGCGTGCCTACAGATGTTTGTAATTATTTATTTGTAACTCCGTAGCGGAAGCTTAGCATGTATTATTGTTGTTGTATTCTTTGAGAGAGAGCACAAGTATTATTATGTTTCTATGTTAGGGTTTTCTAAATTTTCCAAAATAAAATATTTAGGTGGCGACTCTGTATCTGGCAAAGCAGTCCATGTTTGGCACTTCTTTCAAAAAAATCTATTTTCAAAAACGATTTGCCGAATTTGGACTCTTTGATGATTTATCGGTCTTGCATTGCACTCTGTGAGATTAGATACAGGACCGTGACAATTTGAGTCCGAACTGTAGTGAGGCCCAAGGGCGCGCCTACAGATGTTTGTAATTATTTATTTGTAACTCCGTAGCGGAAGCTTGGCATGTATTATTGTTGTTGTATTCTTTGAGAGAGAGCACAAGTATTATTATGTTTCTATTACTCAAGAGTAATAGATATCAAAAAAAAAAAGGACCTAAATTACAAACTTTTGATAATGTTTCCGAGTAATTAAAAAGTTGGGGCGTTTCAATTATGTACATATTTTTCGTAAAAAATGCTAAGAGTTGTAACCAATTGGACCAAATTGAGATAAAGTCATAAATTCAAGATTAAAATCAAGTAAATTGAAATTACATAAACTAAAATGACATAATGACCAAATATAGTAACTACTGTCGTAATTCGCCCAACTTTCAATTGATGTTTGTCACATAATTTTTTTTTAAAAAAAATACTCTAGAACATAAAAGCTGATAAATTATACATCTTGTGGTTGTGGAAATTATACATGCTGCCCCTTCAATTTTTTAGACTCACAACAAATGACATTTTTTATTAATCAATTATTAAATCAATTAATAGTTCAAATGATTTCATAGATGTATTTCAAATAATAGTTTTCATAATTTTACTATTATATAATAAAGTAATTAAGAAATCACTTTTTTCTATTAATTTTGTTAAATATATAAATATATATATATATATATTTGTAAATAAAGTATTTATAATTTCTAGAATCAAAAAAAAAATAATTCATATTTTAAACAAAATCTTAACAAGTGTATTTGTTAATTTACTCAAAATATTATTTAATTTATTTATTTATTTTAGTAAAAGTAATATGCATATCAAAAACATTACCTCTTAGTTAAGCTACTATGACGACCCCCACCTTTGAAATAGTATATTATGTTATTTTAATGAGCCTAATTGCACGGTTGTGTGTTTACTTATGTGATTACATGTTTAATTTTGCAATTATCTGTTATTACATGAAATATTTGTTCGAATTGACCACTTAGACACAGAAATTGAGAGCCTAGACGGCTTCAAAAACTGAAATTGAATAGCGTAATAGACTAATTAGAATATTTACAATTTTATGGCAACTTTAATTGAAAACTGATTTGGGTCAAAATAATTAGAATAAACTGATTGAATTAATTAGAATTGAGCCTAAATTACTCAACCTTAATTATACTTGATTAGGCTAGGCTAATCACACCACATAAATAGCTCTAATCAAGCTTATAGGCTCATATTTACACACTTTTGAGCTGAGAATTTGAGGAAGGGAGAAAAGACTCAACACTTTAGAGAGAGAAAAGAGAAGATTTGAAGAGAATTGCTAGAACAACACTTAAATTCACACATTAGGTATGAAATTCATCCTAAATTCTTGGAATTGAGTCATGTAGAAACTAATTGCATGGAGTTATGGGGTCATTTGCTTGAATTTGAGTGGGTCGAGCATAAATTACCATGAATATGATGAATTTGAGTTGAATTATGCACATGCATGCTTAATCTTTCATTTTTGAATTAAGATTTCTTGAAATTCATACATGCATGAAGCTTAGGAGGCATGAACTTGAAGATCATCCATGGATTCATGCATTTCATATCACTGAGTGGTGTTTTAACATGAAGAGGACTCAATCCATAACATGCATGGTTTTAACTTGCTAGTATAAGCTCAAATTTGGACAATTGGAGCATGATTTTGAATAAATGGTTTCAAATTTGAAGTCTTTTCATGTTATATAATGATTTTCCAAGTTCTTGTACCAAAAACACAAGTTTTGAGGCTTTGAATATCAACCTTGAAGCTCAAATACAGTTCCGAAAATTTCAGAATTCGTCGTGTCCGCTCAAGCAAAGAGAGTGCTGCTCGAGTGTGAAAGTCAAGCTCCCAGAAGTTTTATAAAATTTTACAGGACGCTCGAGCAACCAAAGTGGCGCTCGAGAGAGGACCTTTTTACTTAGTCTTCCGCTCGAGCAACCGTCGAGTGGGAATTTCATGTAACTGGTACTTTTGCCAAGTTTGCAGACCGCTCGAGTGATAGAAGTTGCGCTTGAGCGACCACCTTTGTTTTTGAGCCCCCGCTCGAGCAAAGGAAGTTGTGCTCGAGCAGAGACCCTGTTTTCAGCAAATTTTGAGGAACTCTTTTAAGTGCATATCTTATCCTCATGCCACTCCAAGTGTTCTTAGGCACCATTTGGACTCTTATAATCATAGTATGAGTTAGAAACACATGAGAAGAATTGAATTAAAATGAATTGGTGTTTCAACTGTGCTTCTGTTATGTGTTTTGTTTAGGTGGACGTCCGAGGTTTAGTGACAACTTAAACCACTGTGAGTAGTAACTTTATAAAGATATGTTCAAGTAATATTATTTTTGAAATTGTTATTGTTCTTGGAATCAATATGTGATCGATTGAATGGTTTATCGAAAAGTTATTTTGTAATGATGAATGAAGTTCATTTTTGAATTGTATTTGTGGCATCCAGTGAACATAGGCCCTTGCCTGGGGGTAACAATACCACGGCTATTGGTTGTAGGCCCTTGCTTGGGGGTAATAATACCATGACTATTGGATTATTTAAAACATAGAGATCTCTAGTGTTAGACCGTCCGTGGTCCATTGGTTTGACCCTTCGTGGTCCATTGGTTTTCGCTTCTGTGATTGGAAAATTATTGTTCATGGGTGTGCCACTTAATTTGATATGGAATGACATCGATCATGAAATTTATTGGGTATAAAAAACTGAAACGAGAATTTGATTATCATGTTATCGAACTTCATTCGTATAACCTCTTTATTCTGTTATTACTCATTGGGCTCTAGCTCACTATTTATTTATATACATATGTAGGTGGGCAAGCTAAACAACAGAGCTAGGAAAGCCTCAAGTCTACCTAGGTCAGCCTTTTGAAGAGCTTCCAAGTGAAGTAACCAGGCTCGGGTGGAGCCATGCTAATCGAACCCCTTTTGTGTGTTTCAGTGATTTTGTATTTTTATATAGTTGGGGTTGTATTTTTGTAAGACATGAATTTTGTATGATTGCGGCGGATGTACTTTTGGAACAAAACTTTTCTTATTATACTAGTTCTCCACATATACGCATAGCTCAATGGATAATTTCTATGTCATTTTAAACTTCTGCTAAGCCCTGTACTTTATATTAAGAGATTTATTTTTATGTAGGCCGTAAGTAATCTATGATTACCGGTCGGTCATGACGCTAAACCTGTAAGGGCGGGTTTGGGTCCTGACAGCTACTTTTGTCATCCATTATGTGCTGCTTGCACCAAAACCACCTCCCGTCTATCACAACATCGTGCTGTGATAACATGTTCCGCAATCCCCCTATCTACATATATATTTTTTGAATAATAAAAAAGAAAAAGCTGAAGAATGTATGTTATTCAAAAGAATATTTTTTTAATTTATATTTATATATTATATAAAAAAAATACAACTCGGTTAAGTTTTTTTAAATTATTTTTTAACAAAAGACAAAATAAAACAAAACAAAAAACAAAAAAGGTCACTGTTTATAGGCGGACGATGCCACCATGTGCACTGGCTTTTAATAGTGAAGGATAACTGTAAGGGGTACTTACATGTAGGTCCTAATAAATGAACTTATTGTCTAATAGGTCCTATGAAAAAAAAATTCATAAAAAACATCACTAATTGTAAGTTTTAGCGACAATTTATAAAAATCATGAAAAAAAAAATCACTAATTGTCATTTTGTAGCGACATATATAAAAATTTGTCACAAAAAAATTATTTTTAGCGACAATTTTTTCAAGGCTTATTTTCAATAGGACTTAATGGGAATTAAGTCCAACTATTAGGACCTATTGGTAGTTTACCCTAATTGTGTAATGGTTGATAAGAAAAAAATTTATGGTACACTATTTTTACTATAACCACAATGATTTTTAATATAACTACAATGTTTTATAAATAATTATATATTGCAAAAATCAACATAATCCATACTTTATATTCATATTTTTTTATGGTACACTATTTTTACTATAGTCACAATGATTTTTAATATAACTGTAATGGTTTATAAATAATTATATTTATATATAAAAAAAAAAAAAAACTTAACATTATTCTATTAAACATTCCACACCATGTGAAGTAGGCCATGGAAGTCAAATGTCGCTATTGCAGATTTTTAGGCTACAAATTTTCTGAAGTTTTTCAAACCTAGGGTGGTTGTGTTAATGGCTTGTCATTTATTTTGGTAGTTGGTTGTTGGCAAGCAAAGGTTGAGTTTTTGGCTCTCCCGTTTATATATAAATGGGAAGAGCTGTGAGCTGAGAGAGATCAGAATGTGAAGGAAAAAGAGAGTGGTGAGAACTGTATGAAAGAGTAGTGAGTTGAGTAGAGAGAGTGAGAGACTCCTTCTCCTCTATTTTGTATGGTTACTTTGTTTATAGTATTCTCATTTTCTCCTCCCGTAGATGTAGGCATTGGGCCGAACCACGTGAATAATTGTGTCGCAGTTGTGTGTGATTGTTTGTATATCATTTTATGTGTGTGTTCAATCCAAACAATGTGGTATCAAAGCCTAGTTGTGTGTTTTTCAGAAAAATAGAGTGCGATTTTCAAAATTGCCCAAATTTTAAAGTGGTCGAAATCCACTTTTGATCACACCAGGTTAAAGCCGTCAACAAGACGAGCACACAGGAAAAAATCGCATCAAAAAATAACGCCGAAGGAGCCTTCACACGCCATCTGACGCCGTTGTAGACACCCCATTTTTGACCGACCTTAAGACTCAGACATCACCGATTGAGCGCTCGGTGACGCTGCATATCGTGCTCGTTCAGAAGTCTCAGAGTCGCGGCCGTGAGCCTTGCTTCCGGATTTCCGAACCCTCTTTTGTGCCTTGTCTCGGTTTGCGAACCAGACTCGATTTTCTTTGTTTCTTTTCCTGAGGGGAGGGAGAGGTCCTGTAGACCATCTCTCAATGGCCGTGGGCTACATTTTGTGGCTGTAGGCCATTTTGCCCATTTCGGAGCCCGGTTTCCGGTTTTTCAAAACCGTTGGCCGTGTGCCTCGGTTCGGGACCGCTTAACCATCTCCATTTGCCCCGGTTTTCGGCATACTTCTTATTTACTCCCTTTTGAGGGACACTGAGGTCTGAGAAACCCACTTCGTGGTCGAATGCCACTTTCGGTGCTTAACAGGCAGTTTTCGGGGCCCCGAACTGCGCGTTCTGGCCCCCGAACATTCGTTTTGCATCGGTTTTCGTTCATTTTTGGCAGGTACCTCTGTTTCATCACCAAGAAGGCCGTAGAAGGGTGGGAGGCCAGCAATTGTTTCAGCAACCAGTTATGTATCCTCCGGCGCCCTCCGACGCCCGTTTTTCTCATTTCCAAGCCAATGTTGACCACCCTTGGACCATTTTCTTGAACTTCTAACCACATATTTGTGATGTATACACATGGGAGGACCCTAAAAGTAAGTGGCTGGCTAGTAATTCCATCTAACCCTTTTGAACCCTTCCTAAAAATGGCCTATTCTCTCTCCTGTTTTACAGTTGACAGTTTTGAACCACAGGGTTGTGATGAGGGAACCTGGGAGGACAGCAATTTGTGGTGGCCGACCGCTAATTCACCTTGACCCTTTTGACCCTCGGCCGGCCGGCCACCTGCAGCTCCAAAAAGTGGCCGGCCTCTCTCCTTGCAGGGTGTACTTTACAGCTGTATAGCTGTTTTCCCCCAAAAAGATCTGTATCCGGGGGACAGCTTTTGGGGGAAAAACTTGGCTCCTTTTCCCCCACTTTTTCCCACCATTTCTCCCTCTCTTTGGTCTATATACCTGGCCTCCAGCATTGATGAAGAGGGTGGGAAGAATTGCCTTGAGCTTGGACATACATATCTCCTTCCATCTCTCTCATTTCCTTAAAGAAACATCCAAGCCCTACACCTCATTTCTTCATCACCACCAAGCACCACCACCACTACTCCATTTCCAGCAGTTTGGGGAGCTTTCCAGCAGCTAAGAGGCACCACTTCTCAAGCCAAGAAGCAACCAAAGACTTGTCTTCAAGGGTGAGTACCATTTCCCCCTTTTTGAGCTTATTTTTGCAACATTTCTTAGCCATACATGCTTACTGTTTTGAACTCCGACCAAAACTGAAAAGGTCATTTTTTTGAGCTCATTTTCTTATCTCATTAAGGGCTCAACCATGTTTGAGCCCCCCATATTGCACTTGCTTCAATATCCTCTTTGAATGCCATTTTCTTGCATGATATTTTTGGCCTATATTTGATCTGTTTTGGAGCATGATGTAGACTGTAGATAGGCTTATTTTGAGCCCCTCTTCAACATTGAAGAAGGGCTCATCACTGTTTGGGACCTCCATGTGCCACTTGTCATATTACCCCTCTTTGGTCCCCATTTTTGCATGATTCATTAGCCTATTGTGCTTCTATTTTTGGGCATTTTTCAGAACTGAAAATAGTCTTATTTTGGTCTCCTATTCATGTTTCATTGAGGGTATTTCACTGTTTGGGACCTCAATGTGCCACTTGTCATATTACCCCTCTTTGGTCCCCATTTGTGCATGATTCATTAGCTTATTGTGCTCCTGTTTTTGGGTGATTTTCAAAACTGAAAACAGTATTATTTTGGCCTCCTCTTCATGTTTCATTGAGAGTGTTTCACTGTTTGAGATATCCTTTATATACTTTGTGTTATATCTCTCTTTTTTGGCCATATGTTGCATGATATTTTTGGCTTGTATGTATACTGTTTTGGGTCCGGCCATCAACTGTAAAGTGTATTATTTTTGGCCCTTATTCAATGTTTTTGAAGGGTCCCTTTGTGTTTAAGGCCAACAACCTTCACTTGCTTCTTTGGCCATCTTTTGGCCCATTTCTTGCATGAGAGTTTAGCCATACCTGTGTTTGTTTTTAGGCTATTTTCAGAACTGTAAAAGATCATGTTTTGGGTCCCTCTTCAACATTGTTGAAGGGCCCTAATCTGTTTGAGGATAGCAGCTGTGAGTTGCTTCTTTATCTCGCATTTAGGGCCATTTCTCGCATGCTAGTTTTGCCCTGTTTCTGTTTGCTGTTTGGCCATGCTTTGAACTGTAAAAATTCTTATTTCGGGGCTGCCTTGCTTCTGTCTTTTCATTCCATGTGCCAATTATGCATGCTTTGTATAGCTGCAAGCCATTTCATGTACCTAATTTTGCATTTCGGGAGAAATTCCATGCATCGGGTGTCATTTCGCCTTGTTTCGGGGCTGTTTTCCCCCTCATTTTGCTACTGTTTTTTGCATATTTGCATATCATATTCCATGTCTTTGCCATGTCTCATTAGAGTGGCATTTCGGTGCTTGAGGGCCGGTCCTCGGTTTGCGTGCACGCGTGCACGCATTTCGAGTTATCTTGTTTTCATCTGATGGCCTCCTATGTGAGTGTGGCTGAGGCTCTCTCATGTTGGTGTAAGCCCATTATTGCATTGCGTATGCCATTTCATCCATAGCATTGTGTATGCTCGGTTGTGTATTACCTCGTGTAGCGTGTATGTCATTCCATAGCATTGTGTATGTTAGGATTGTATCTTAGTTGCATTTCATGCATGTCATGCATATTGCATCATGTTCGGGATAGGAGTTAGCCCGGGCACGGGAAACGAGGTGCATTTCGTACTCTGAGTAACGGAATGTATCTCAATTCCCTAGTCACCGACACTCCGAATTATCCATGATGGAGTTAGGTTTTGTTGTGTTTTCATGTGCATTCATCCTATATTGAATTGTGCAATCCGACTCCTCAGTCATCACGCCTCGATATGCGTGATTGGTGGCACGAGGATCGAGACATGCATATATTTGTGAAAATACATTGCTATGCCCCTTTCCTGCTCTCTGTTGCAGCAAATCAAGAATCAGCGGTCTTCTAAGGCTTGGCACGCATTTCAAGAATAGGTGCAAACAGAGGCTAATTGGGGCATCGTCATGGATTTCCGCGCAAAGCAGCCTAAACATACATCATTCATCAGAAGCAAGGCAGTCCTTGGCTTGCACGCCAGTTTTACAGCTTTCTTAGTTAATTTGTAAATTAATTAGGAATTTGTACATTGTTCGAACTGTATTATTTGGATTGTAATATTCTTTTATTCGGGACTGTATTATTTATTCGGAGCCTCTGCGCGAGGGCACAACTGTAATAAGTGTGCGTGTGTGTGTTGTATGTCTTCCAACCCCACGTCTTTCTCCCTTTTATTTATCCGCTTATGATGGTTAGATTAGGGCATGTTTTAATTAGCATACAGTATGATAGCATGTTTGCATTCATTCATCTGTTTTGCATGCACCGGGCTCGGCGCATCATACTAACTGCATTTGTATTTCAATTCCAAATCGAATACATGATAGTTGTAGCATTTCATATGCCATGTTTAGAATAGCCGAGCCTGCTATAGTTGCATTTTGCATGTCTTGCATTAGGCATTTCTGTATAATTAGGATCATGCATGATTTCTAATACAGTTTTTGTTTTGGCTTGGAGTACTCGGTAAGCTTTATGCTCTAGCATCCTTGCATGCGTGTGAATGAATGCCATGAATAGCATGTTTACCATGAGGCTATTTGCTTATGTGATATAACTACCTGAATGCCTGTGGGTGAAGGTTGGGTTATTTTGATTGGAATAAATCATCAACTATTTGTTTTAAGCCCACTGATGGGAATTAAGTCCAACTATTAGGACCTATTGGTAGTTTACCCTAATTCTGTAATGGTTGATAAGAAAAAAATTTATGGTACACTATTTTTACTATAACCACAATGATTTTTAATATAACTACAATGTTTTATAAATAATTATATATTGCAAAAATCAACATAATCCATACTTTATATTCATATTTTTTTATGGTACACCATTTTTACTATAGTCACAATGATTTTTAATATAACTGTAATGGTTTATAAATAATTATATTTATATATATAAAAAAAAAAAAAAACTTAACATTATTCTATTAAACATTCCACACCATGTGAAGTAGGCCATGGAAGTCAAATGTCGCTGTTGCAGATTTTTAGGCTACAGATTTTCTGAAGTTTTTCAAACCTAGGGTGGCTATGTTAATGGCTTGTCATTTATGTTCGTAGTTGGTTGTTGGCAAGCAAAGGTTGAGTTTTTGGCTCTCCCGTTTATCTATAAATGGAAAGAGCTGTGAGCTGAGAGAGATCAGAATGTGAAGGAAAAAGAGAGTGGTGAGAACTATATGAAAGAGTAGTGAGTTGAGTAGAGAGAGTGAGAGACTCCTTCTCCTCTGTTTTGTATGGTTACTTTGTTTATAGTATATTCTCATTTTCTCCTCCCGTAGATGTAGGCATTGGGCCGAACCACGTGAATAATTGTGTCTCAGTTGTGTGTGATTGTTTGTAGATCATTTTATGTGTGTGTTCAATCCAAACAGAGTGGTATCAGAGCCTAGTTGTGTGTTTTTCGAAAAAACAGAGTGCGATTTTCAAAATTGCCTAAATTTTAAAGTGGTCGAAATCCACTTTTGATCACACCAGGTTAAAGCCGTCGATGAGACGAGCACACAAGAAAAAATCGCATCAAAAAATAACGCCGAAGGAGCCGTCACACGCCATCTGACGCCGTGACCACACACAGCACACATCATCCTCATTCTTTCAGTCGCTGACGTCATTGCCTCACTAGTCACTGATGTCTTGTCACCGGTACCGATGTCATCCGACCCGCGCCGACCTGTGTTAATGCGAGCTCACCCTCATTGACCGCATCGACCAGAAGCCAAGCCGCGTTGACCAAGCTGTGCTGCCAAGCCGTTGACGTCAATTTGACGCCAGCCAAACCTGAGAAATTATTGGGTGCTTCGAAATCCACTTTTGATCACACCAGGTTGAAGCTTTCGACAAGACGAGCACACAAGAAAAAACAACGTCGAAAGAGGATGCCAGAAGAGCCTTGACGCGCCATCTGACACCATGACCACGCACAGTACACATCGTCCTTATTCATTCAGTCGCTGACATCATCGCCTCGCTGGTCACTAACGCCTTGCCATCAGTACCGACGTCATCTGACTCGCACCGACCAGTGTTAACCCGAGCCGACCATCGTTTAACGCGCCAACCCAAAACCAAGCCGCGTTGACCAAGCCATGTTGCCAAGCCGTTAACGTCAGTCTAACGCCAGCTGAACTTGAGAAATTATCCGGTGCTTCTCAATCGCTCTAGATTCTATCGCTCTAAACCGTTCAACCTATTTTGGCTTGATTTGAGCCATTCTTTGTCTATTTTTAACGATCCAATAATGGTTTCCAACTGTTTGATATATTTTGGACACATCCATATGGCCAGATTTTGCAAATCAAATTTCAAAATTTTGCAATTTTTATTTTGGCAATCCGAAGTGTTTTTCCGACTAGTGAAGTCTGATTTTTCAAACAGAGATCATTTTTTGTAGAGACAATTATTGATGGAGGAATTAACATTGACTTCGGGATCCATGATCAAGTTGAATGCTTCCAACTATGCAATTTGAAAGCCCAGAATAGAGGATATCCTGTATTGCCGAGATTTGTTTGACTCCATTGATCTTAATAGAGTTAAACCAACCGCAGAGA
The DNA here is from genome assembly GCF_004153795.1 of Camellia sinensis. Taxonomy (NCBI): domain Eukaryota; kingdom Viridiplantae; phylum Streptophyta; class Magnoliopsida; order Ericales; family Theaceae; genus Camellia; species Camellia sinensis. The sequence goes on along the minus strand of NW_021025943.1, from coordinate 1,715,197 downwards.
AGGATGAAGATTGGAAGCAGAAGAACCAAAAGACCATTGGTCAGATTAGACAATAGATCAATCATAGTGTCTTCCACCATGTCACCCAAAAGGCCAATGCTTATGCTTTTTGGACAAAAATAGAAGGCATGTACCAATCAAAGACTGCTCGGAATAAAGCCTTCCTAATGAGAAGACTCGTAAATTTGAAGCTGAAAGGTGGTATCTTTACAGAGTACACAAGTGAGTTCCAAAATCTGGTGAACCAACTAGCACCAGTCAAAAAAAAGCTAGATGATGAGATACAGGCCCTATTACTGCTCAGCTACTTGCCAGATAGTTGGGAGACATTGGTGGTGCCCCTCGGCAACTTTACACCTAAAAAAAGACTGACCACAAACATGGTCACGGATGCTTTATTTAGTGAAGATGGAAAAAAGAAAGACATGGGTAAAGATCAGTCCCATGTTCTGGTCACAGAAAATAAAGGTAGAGGCAGAGGCAGGAGAAGAAGCAAAAGTAGAGGACACAACAGAATAAGATCTTAAAACAGAGGGAAGTCCAGAGAAGGTATGAGCCGACCAATGTTCAAGTGTTACCATTGTGGCCAGGAGGGTCACATAAAGAAAGTATGCCTTGAAGGGAGAATAAAAATAAGGCAATAGATAACGAAAGACTGAAGATGGGAACACTGGAGTTACTGTCTCAGAGGATATTGCATTATTCCCAATTGAAGAAGAAGAATGTCTTCATATGTTAGACAACGACACTAAGTGGGTGGTAGATATAACAGTTTCCTACCACGCTACACCCAAGAAGCAGTTTTTCAAAATGTACCGAGTTAGAGATTTGGGTACAATGAAGATGGGTAGCTTCAGTTTTTCGAAGATTGTAGGAATCGGTGATGTTCGCATCCAAACCAAAGTTGGGCGCACGAAGGAGTTGAAAGATGTCAGGCATGTTCTCCATTTATGCACAAATCTTATTTTAGGGATAGCCTTAGATTGACAAGGCTATGAGAACTACTTCGACAAAGGCATATGAAAATTGAAGAAGGAATCTCTGGTAGTAGCCAAAGGACAAGCAACTGGTACGTTGTACAAGCTCGTGTGAATGTGATTTTAGATAGCCTCAACGTAGCAGAAGATGAGGCATTACCAAATTTGTGGCACAAAAGGCTTGGTCACAAAAATGAGAAAGGGTTGTAGATTCTAACAGAAAAGTCTCTTATTCCTTTTGCCAAAGATGCGAAATTAAATCCTTGTGACAATTGCTTGTTTTGGAAGTATCATAGAGTCATTTTCCACTCATCATCCAAAAGACAATCAGAGTTGTTGAGCAGAGTATACTCTGATGTATGCAGTCCCATAGAAGTGAAATCTTTGAGTGGCAGAAAATACTTCCTGATGTTTATTGATGATGCATCACAAAAGGTATGGGTTTATGTCCTAAAGACCAAAGCTAAGGTGTTCCAGCATTTTCAGACATTTCATGCTATGGTGGAAAGGGAGAACGAAAAGAGGCTAAAGTGTCTCCGAACAGACAATGGAGACGAGTACACGTCAAAGGAGTTTGAAGCCTACTGTGCTACTCGCGACATCTGGCATGAGAAAACTGTTCCTGGAACACCATAAAACAATGCTGTAGCTGAGAGAATGAACCGGACCATTGTAGAGAAGGTAAAATATATGCTCAAAATGGCAAAGCTACCAAAGCCATTTTGGGTAGAAGCTATTCGTGGTGCTTTCTATTTGATAAACAGATCACCATCAATTTCACTAAATTTTGAGATTCTAGAAAATTTATGGTCTAGAAGGGAGATTTCTTACTCTCACTTTAGAGTGTTCGAGTGCAAAGCATTTGCATATGTATCCAAGAAGCACAGGCAGAAGCTGCATGATAAAGCTACTCCATGCATTTTTATTGGCTATGGAGATAAAGAATTCGGATACGGATTATGGGATTTGAAAAACAAGAAGGTCATTTGAAGCTGAGATGTGTTGTTTCAAAAAGGCCGGATCTTAGAAGACTTTGGGCAACCAGCCAAACCCAAAGTTGATGATATTTCAGAAATTGTTCTGAATCCTGCACCATCACAGCATACCACTGATGAGGAAGAGCTACAGCAGCATGCAACCAATAATGTAAAGTTGCAGGATGGATTTCTAGAAGAAGAAGATCCAGAAGAAAAGGGTGTTGAGCAAGGGGAGCCACAACCCCCTCTCCTAGAGACTGTTGCTCCACAATTACAAAGATCAACAAAAGAGCCTAAGCCATCGTCAAAATACTATATTTCTGAGTATATTTTGCTTACTGATGAGGGGGAGCCAAAAAGTTTTCAAGAAGCTCAGAATCATAAGGAGAAGAGTAGCTGGCAGCAAGCTGTGCAAGAAGAGATGTACTCCTTACAGAAAAATTAGACTTATGATTTGGTAAAACTTCCCCAGGGTCGAAAATCACTGAAGAACAAATAGGTGTTCAAGTTGAAGAAAGGTAGCAGTGGAAAGCTAGCCAAGTATAAAACTCGATTGGTTATCAAAGGTTTTGGACAGAAGAAATGTATTGATTTTGATAAAATCTTATCGCCAGTTGTGAAAATGACATCCATTTGAGTAGTTTTGGGACTAGCAGCCAGTTTGAATTTGGAACTTGAACAAATGGATGTGAACAAATGGAACTTGAATTAAAAAGGAAAGAAAACTTAGTTTGTAGATTGAAGAAGAGTGTCTACGGCCTCAAACAAGCGCCGAGACAGTGGTACAAGAAGTTTGAATCATTCATGGTAGGTCATAAGTACAAGAGAACTACTGCAAACCAGTGTGTATATGTCAGGAAATTGCATGGTGGAAACTTCATCATACTTCTGCTCTATGTTAATGACATGCTGATTGTTGGACAGGATGCCACTATAATCATATCACTAAAGAAAGAGTTATCACAGTCTTTTGACATGAAGGACTTAGGCCCTGCCTAACAAATTTTGGGCATGAAAATTATGCGTGACAGGAAAGCCAAGAAGTTGTGGTTGTCACTGGAGAAGTATATGAACAGGTGTTTGAGAAGTTCAACATGAAAGATGCCAAACCAGTCAGTACTCCGCTGGCTAATTATTTCAAGTTGAGCAAGAGTTCTTGTCCCTCTTCTACAAAAGAAAGAGAAGAGATTGAGGCAATTCCCTACTCATCCGCTATAGAGAGTTTGATATATGCAATGGTGTCTACCTGACCAGATATTGCTCATGCTATTAGAGTTGTGAGCAGATTTCTTTCCAATCCAAGGAAAGAGCATTGGGAACCAGTCAAGTGGATTCTGAGGTACCTTACGGGTACATCTAAAATGTGTCTATGCTTTGGAGAAGCAAAACCAATCTTGGAAGGTTATACAGATTCAAATATGGCAGGTGATCTTGATGGTAGAAAATCTACATCAGGATTTCTATTTACTTTTGCAGAGGAAGCTATGTCTTGGCAGTCCAAGCTGCAGAAGTCTGTTGCTTTATCCACAACTGAGGCAGAGTATATTGGCGTAGTGGAGGCTGTGAAAGAGATATTGTGGTTGAAGCAGTTTCTCCAAGAATTGGGACTAAAGCAAGAGAAGTTCATGGTACATTGTGACAGCTAGAGTACTATAGACCTGAGCAAGAATTCTATGTACCATTCTTACACAAAGCGCATTAATGTTCAGTATCATTGGATATGCGAAGTGATGGAAAAGCAGTTATTGGAACTAGTCAAGATCCACATAGATAAGAATCCAACCGACATGCTTATAAAGGTGGTCTCGAGAGACAAACTCGCAGTATGCAGGGACAATGCTGGGATGGACTTCCAGTAAGGATTCTACTCCTCATAGGTGTGGAGAGAGAGAATTGTTAAGCAGTCCACACCATATGAAGTAGGCCATGGAAGTCAAATGTAGCTCCTGCAGATTTTTGGGCTACAGATTTTTGAAGTTTTTCCAACCTAGGGTGGCTGTGTTAATGGCTTGCCATTTATTTTGGTAGTTGGTTGTTGGCAAGCAGAGGTTGAGTTTTGGCCTCTCCATTTATGTATAAATGGGAAACGCTATGAGCTGAGAGAGATCAAAATGTGAAGAAAAGAGAGAGTGGTAAGAACTGTATGAGAGAGTTGTGCGCTGAGTAAAGAGAGTGAGAGACTCCTCCTCCTCTGTTTTGTATGGTTACTCTCTTTATAGTGCATTCTCATTTTCTCCACCCGTGGACGTAGGCATTGGGTCAAATCATGTAAATATTTGTGTCTTAGTTGTGTGTGATTGTTTGTAGATCATTTTCTGGGTGTGTTCAATCCTAACACATCCATTCTTTGTATTATATATAAGAGGTAAAAAAGTTTTATAAAAAGACAAAATGCTGACTCTTTAGATATATAGTAAAAGATATGTTTTATTATTATATATAAGAGGTAAAAAAGAAAAGAAAAGAAAAAAAAAAGTCATTGTTCATAGGTGATGCCACCATGTTTATATATAGTTGAAGGATATAATATGATTTATTATGGTATCTTTAGTTATAATTAAAAGTAGTTTCATTATGTTCATAAAATATCATAAATTATATATGGTACATTTGTTAGTTGTAGACGGATCTCACTCAAGAGACTTCAAAAAAAAAACGATACTGTTCTTTTTTGAACACAAAAACGACACTATTCATGGAAGGGATGAAGTCACATAATGCACTCACTCATATATAATGAAGGGGGCAAAAATCATATAGTGAAGGAAAAATTATTTTATATATATATATATATTGTACTTTTTATATTTTAATTTTATACATTTAGCATTAATGATAATACAAAGAATAGTAATATAAAAAAAAATCGTATAACATTTCTACACTCACTATAAATTTTTACGTTAAAGTAAAAAAATGGAAAATGAAGAATGATGATGGCTAGTAATATAGCATCTATGCAACAGTAAAGGAAAATTCTATTTGCATACCTTATATTTTTTTTCACTTCACACCATTATTCATAATTTGTCTATTACAATTTTATCCTTCAATCAAATATCCAAAATACCCATATCTCTATTTCATACTCCTCATTTAGAAACCACAACCCTATTGACATCCACCACCACTAGCCACAATCACTGGTCGGCTAGGCAACACCACCGGTTGGCAGCATTGTCAAGTCACCATTACGAAGTTCTCATCTCGGTCATCGTCATTGTTCCCCTCCTTCCTTCTCCTTCTTCTCTCTCTTGTTTTTTTTTTTTCCCCGATCCCGTCGCCACTGCCATCACAGCTCAAACTCTCGATCTAGGGTTTCAGAGGGTAAAAATGGGGGGGGGAGGGATCACAATCGAAGCTACAAGGGCAATGGAGACAGAAGAAAGGATGGTTGGAGCTAGGTAGGTGAATGATTGCAATTTGTAGAGGAGGTGTGGGGGTTAGAGTTACAGAGGGTAGGTAGGACGTTCAGAGAAGCGAAGGTTACCGATGATGGCAGTGACAATGAAGATAGCAGGAGACGGAGGACTAGGCTATGGTGGGTGGTCTGGAGAGAGAGTGACACAGGAGATGGGGATTGCCGACGATAATGACCAGTGGCTACGGTAGGGGTTGATGACTTAGGGTTGAGATGCTGCGGATAAGGATATGCTGGGGATTATGTGAGAATATGACTTTTGAATTGAGAAAAATCAAAAAAATCAAAATGTGTGTGGTGTGAAGTACTAAGTAAATGGTGTGCATTGAAAGTATTAGTGGCGTGTAAATAGAACCTCCCAATAGTAAGACAATGCACAAATCATAAACATAATGAAATTACAAAATAGGCCCTAAAATGATAAATAAAGTAGAATTTTGATTTTAACATAAACAAAATAGAGGGCTAAAAAGGCAATTTCTTTTGAAAGGAAATATCTCCCGCTACTAACATTAAGATTAGAGTTGACAAATAAAATTAATATCCATAGCATAAAAAGAAGGACAAAAGTGGAAAGATAAAAAGAGTGCCACCTATGAACAATAAAACATTGTTCAAAAATCAAAGGAAATATCTCGAGAGCTTCTATTTTCACACATTATTTTCACCTTATGCACACACTTAATGAAAAATATTTTTATTATAATTTTAATTTTAAACAAAATTACTAACATAGACATTAGTGTACACATTTCATTTGAGATTTATGTTTTCTCAGTATACATCTTTTAAAGAAAAATAACACAAAATAAAATCTCAATACACATTCATTATGAAAAAAACACTAAACCATACATCTATTGTTAAATTCAAAAATAATTTTTTTTTCCCCACCTAAAAGGCAAATTGCTGACCAATCACATGCGCCTTGTGAGAAATTTGTCCTCTTCAGATTTGTGTCCTAGATGTGGACACTTTAGTGAAGACATGTTGCACCTTCTTAGAGATTGTGCCCACTCTAAGGCACTCTGGATTCACATTCAAAATCAATCTTGGAAGGAGGAAGGAGCAACACTGCCCTTGTTTGATTGGGTGTCCTTTAACTCTAAGAGCAAAATAGAACTGTCTGGCACAAAATGGTTTTTGATCTTTGTTGTTACACTCTGGCAGATCTGGAAGGATCGAAATCAAATGGTCTTTGATCAAATTTGAGTCCTGTACGAGCACGAAATAATTCTTCTCGCACGATCCTGTTGATCAAGCTTGCGCTCCTCGAAACGTCGTCGCTTTACTCTCTGAAAACACAAACGTGAGCTAGCCGGCGGGTGTGTGCTGGATACCTCTCCGATGCCTAAGTCAGCAAAATAGACAAATAGACAAAAGCTCTATGTATTCGAGAATCAAAGTTGTGTTACCTCTCCATAGGTGATGTTGTGAGCTCTTATAGGTTCCGCATGGCACAACTCCAGTAGGACTCTTATTCCTCCGCGTAGAGTCCTTTTAGAGTCACACCGCTGAAAGATAATGCTTATCTTTCAACACCCCCCTCACTGCTTAAACCAAGTGAGATGGTTTTACTTCGGTAGTATGACAAAACGACCGGGATAAAACAGCCATGCTAAACTAGCTGAAATGACCGAGATCTAGGTAGCTCGGTTCTCTCCTTTGTTATTTGTACTTCGGTTTTACCTATTGAGACTGTGCTATCCATAGTGTGCCTAGACCGAGCTATTCAATAGCAAGGTCCTAAGAAAAGGCCCAAAATACCTCGGCTCAATATGGTTTGACCGAACTAATTGTCGCCGCTCTGACCATGCAGACCGAGCTAACTACAAAGCTCTTTTGGACCGGGCTAACTTCAAGGCCCTTTTACTCCGTCCTTACTATGGCCCACAGAATGGACCATTACCCAGCTCGGCCCAATTTACATATAAATTACCCTCTCAATTGCCCACAGAATGATCCAAAATTTCACTTCAACCGAACTAGGATACGGTTTGTATTTAGGCGCAAGCTTAGCCAAACTTAATCAACCGAACTAAAACCTGTGGTTACAATAGGTCTAAGTACCTTTTGCCACACTCTAGCCGAGCTAGCGATCTGCCTTAGGTTTGCGTAATACCGCGCTAGAAAGCCACAATCACCTTCCGAGCTAAAACTTGGGACTAAACCAGCTTCCTTAGTCAAAACCGAACTAGAATGCTGCCCAAAAGCTCCCACCAGGCTACGCATTTCGTATTTACTTAACCTGGCTAAGGTCCTTTGTTTGAACCGAGCCAAGAATGAATAATAACCCACACAGCCGAGCTAAGACAGCCTTTATCTTTCCTTTTATGCTTTTAGCACGGTCCATCGATCTGTGCTTAACACTTTTCCTTTTCACTTTGCAGACTTAGGTTGGCTAGGCACTCCCTGTAAGTAACTTAATCCTCTTTCCTTTTTGTTGATTTCGTATTTATTTTGTACAACATAGTATGTGTATTTGTATGTTTTGGCAAAAACACATATTCCTATTTTTGCCTTAGCCTCGTGTTTCCTGGAAAAAACCTTGTAACATGACCACTGTATACATGAACAATCCGAACAATTTTCCCTTTGATCCAAAATTTCACTCTAACCGAACTAGGATACTGTTTGTATTTAGGCGTAAGCTTAGCCAAACTTAATCAACCGAACTAAAACCTGTGGTTATAATAGGTCTAAGTACCTTTTGCCACACTCTAGCCGAGCTAGCGATCTGCCTTAGGTTTGCGTAATACCGCGCTAGAAAGCCACAATCACCGTCCGAGCTAAAACTTGGGACTAAACCAGCTTTCTTAGTCAAAACCGAACTAGAATGCTGCCCAAAAGCTCCCACCAAGCTACGCATTTCGTATTTACTTAACCTGGCTAAGGTCCTTTGTTTGAACCGAGCCAAGAATGAATAGTAACCCACACAGCCGAGCTAAGACAGCCTTTATCTTTCCTTTTATGCTTTTAGCATGGTCCATCGATCTGTGCTTAACACTTTTCCTTTTCACTTTGCAGACTTAGGTTGACCAGGCACTCCCTTAAACGCTTCAGCCGAGATACTCCACATCATCTCAGCACCGAGATAACACTTAAGGATAATTTATACATAATTTAAGCCCATATAGGAAAGTACAGGTTCTTAGTAAACTCACCAGGTGCTATGGTTGAGTTCCGAAGGGACTACCATATCCCTGATGACATACACCTTAGTTTAGCCGAACTAGATACTACTCTTGGGGGAAACAGGGCTTCGTTCCCTTCACCCTTCTTTCTATCGTAGAAACCGGATTTAAATTCCCTGTACAACCTCTTCTCTGTGAATTCCTTAGGCAAACCAACCTCTGCCCTACCCAGCTTTCCACAAATTCATACCGCATAATAAATGGCATCGTCAAGCTAAACCGCCGGGCTGGCCTTAATCTCGGTCTAGCCGAGCTCTTCCACCAATATTCCATAGGATCGGCTGAAAATGGCTGGGTTTACTATTTAAGAATAAGGCACCGACGTGAAAAGATAATAAAGAATACCCCAGATAAGGATGTAAATGATGATGATTTTTTCTAGGTTTCTGGGAACTTCGAAGACCAAGAAGCGCAGATCCCGGGCGACCGGATAACCTGGAATAAAAGAGTCGCCGGTATAATTACCTCAGCTTAGTTTTCTGCTTTCTTTTACCTCAGTTTTCTTATCTTAGACTGTGCTAACTGTTGTCTCGTTACTTCACGCAGATTTGAACTTTCTCAAGTCCTAGTACAGCTACCCCAACTTGAATGCACTTCGCGCCGCTCTACGATATCCCAACAGAAGCTGGGCCGAGCTACTGAATTTTGAACCGACATACAGATACAGCAGTCGTAGTAAAACCAGGGTGACGGATTTCCTCCTTGAGCCTTCACCAGAGCTAGACCCAACCTTGCCTCAAGTCAATTTGATCCTGTTGACAGCGGAGCAAGAGATAGCCAAGAAAAGAGCAGTAAAGGCCCTCCTAACCGAAACAAACAAGGCCGAGGTACCACCAGCCAGCCAAACTCAAGAAACCGTGGTAGCCCTGCCAACCCATCACCCTTCATCATCTCAGGCAAGCAAGCGTGCTCAGACTTCCACAACCAAGCCACGCCTTGTCGACGAGGATGAAACCGTGGTTCCTCAAACCACTCCACCAAGCCCTCTACCTGAGCGCTCTGACCGAGCTAGCTCTTCAAAGTGGGTACCAAAGATCACGTTTCAAAACCGTGCTATCAAGGATTCTGACTTCGTGGTCGTAGAAAAGGGCCATTTCCTGGCGTTCAACCTCGCCAAAAGCGTTTGCCTTCTAGCCAACATGGAGCACCACGACCATCTAACCGAGCTGAAGGCCATTCGCTCAGCCACAAAATCAATGGTGCTGGTAAGTTACCCCCTTGCTTGTCTTTCTAATTTGAACAACTTTCTGCTCGGTTTCTTTTAAAAGTTTCTTACCATCATTTTGCAGGCCATGTAGAAAAACCACATCGCTCACAAGCAAGTCCTGGAACTGTGCAAAACCACAAGGCAGGCCATGGCAGAAGCTAATGCCAAAACCAATGAGCTGAAAGAGTCAAAGAAGCAAATAGCCGAGCTACAAACCGAGATGGCACGTTTGACCGGTCTTGTCAGTTCGGCTGAGGCAGATAAGAAAAAGGCCACGGCCGTGGTAAAAGATAAGTACCTGCGCGAGCTGGCCAAGCTTGAGGGCAAGAAGAACGCTGAAATTGCCAAGCTGGAGAAGAAAGTAGACGACGCAAAGGACCGGGGTTACAAGGAGGGGGTGGCCACTTATATCAAGCAATGCGAAGCTGTGAAAGATCTTTTCTTCAAATGCGGATGGAAGGCGGCTGTGGCACAGGTCGGTCATGGTCCAGAGACCGAGGTCTTCAATCCTCCCCTGTATTTCATACCAAGCTGTATGGCGGAGTACGCTGCTGCCATTCAGCAAGAATTTCTGCAAGAGGGAGAGGACGAAGATTCTGCTCTAGAAGACAACACCCGGCCCGGCCTCCAGTCTATCTCCCTAACTCCAGTGGTCTCCATCCCTCCTTTGCCCGCCGTGTCTGATGCGGCGCCTTCGTCCGAGCTCAACCAATGGGGGCTAGGCACAACCGAGCTATCTCTGGGTGAAGACCGGGTTATTTTGGATGCCGATTTAGATGACCTCTTTGCTTGATTATGTACTTTTCTTTTCTTTAGGTGCTAACTTTAGAAGTTTTTGTAACCGGGCTATGGCTCCATCTTTTGTACTTTGACTTTGCATTATCAATGAAATCATCTTTTTTTTTCCTCAACTATCTATTCGGTTTACTTCTATGCTTGTATTTACTTTCTCAATATAATCTGCATGAAGTAAATTCTATGGCCAAGATGTTTATCCCAGTCTTAACTTTGCAATCTAACTGGCCATACATGCTAACCTCTTCAGCCTAGATCCTCATCTCAGCTGAAGAACAATAAGTGTTGATTTTTCCAGCCAACCTCTTCAGCCTAGATCCTTATCTCGGCTAAAGAACGATAAGTGTTGGTTTGTCCAGCCAACCCCTTCAGCTTAGATCCTTATCTCGGCTGAAGAACAATAAGTGTTGGTTTTTCCAGCCAATCTCTTCAGCCTAGATACTTATCTCAGCTGAAGAACAATAAGTGTTGGTTTTTCCAGCCAACCTCTTCAGCCTAGATCCTAATCTTTAGCTGAAGAGAGCTCAAAGTTGGTTTTTCTTGCCAACCCTGAGTGAAGTGTTTGGTTATTCCTACCAAACGTCCTGCAGCCTGGATCCTTATCCTGGGCTTAGGAGTGGTGTTGGTTATTCCAGCCAACCTCTAAGTTCGTTATTCCCGCCAACCTAGAGTAAAGTGTTTGGTTATTCTTTCCAAACGACCTACGACCTGGATCCTTATCTTGGGCTTAGGAGGGGTGTTGGTTATTCCAGCTAACCTTTAAGTTGGTTATTCCTACCAATCTAGAGTAAAGTGTTTGGTTATTCCTGCCAAACGTCCTGCAGTCTGGATCCTTATCCTGGGCTTAGGAGGGGTGTTGGTTATTCCAGCCAACCTCTAAGTTGGTTATTCCTGCCAACCTAGAGTAAAGTGTTTGGTTATTCCTACCAAACGTCCTGCAGCCTGGATCCTTATCCTGGGCTTAGGAGTAGTGCTGGTTTTTCCAGCCAACCTCTTCAGCTCAGATCCTTATCTTGGCTGAAGAGAACTCAAAGTTGGTTATTCCGGCCAACTCTGCTTTTGTTGCCCTAAGCTCAACTTTTACAGAATAAAACAATTATGCTGAAAAGAAAACTACTTGTTTTATTGAGAAAAATAAAAATTACAAGTACTTTAAAGAAAAGCTAAAAATAAAACAGTTTGAGATTGGCAGTGTTCCATGGCCTGGGAATGGCTTTGCTGTCCTCGTCTTCTAAGTGGTATACCCCTTTTCTTGCTAACCTAACCACTTTGTAAGGTCCTTCCCAATTGGGCCCTAACTTGCCGTCTCCGGGTACCAGGGTGTTTCCCATTACTTTGCGCAGTACCCAATCTCCAACCTTGAATTGCCTTGGATGTACTATCTTGTTATACTTTCTGGACAACTCTTGCTGGGATGAGGCAATGTGAACCAGTGCTCTTTCTCTTCTTTCTTCCGCAAGGTCGAGTTCCAAGGCTATGGCTTCCCCATTTAAGTCTGGATCAAAATTCTCGTTTCTAATTGTGGGGAGGTCGACTTCTAGTGGGATTACTACCTCCATGCCATAGGCTAAAGAGAATGGCGTTTCTCCGGTTGATCGTCGAGGTGTGGTACGGTAAGCCTATAAAACATGAGAAAGTTCCTCAGCCCACTTGCCTTTTGCTTTCTCTAACATTTTCTTCAATCCATCTAAGACGACCTTGTTTGATGCTTCCGCCTGGCCATTTGCTTGGGGGTATGCCGGTGTAGAGTTGTAGAACTCTATCTTGTACTCCTCACAAAAGCCTCTAAAAATTTTGCCGTCGAACTGAGTGTCGTTGTCTGATATTAGCACATTGGGTATGTTGAACCGAGTGATGATATTCTACCAGACGAACTTCTTTACATCTTTCTCCTTTATTGATGCTAGTGCTTCTGCTTCCACCCACTTTGTGAAGTAGTCTGCTGCTGCAAGGAAGAATTTTCTATTGCCGGGTGCCGTCAGAAGTGGTCCTACTATGTCAAAGCCCCACATTGCGAAGGGCCATGGGCTAGTTAATGGTAGAAGCTCTCTGGCCGGTTGATGTATTTGGTGTGCGAACTTCTGACATTTCTCGCACTTCTTGACATACTTCTTTGAATCTGCTTGCATGTAAGGCCACCAATATCCTTGCGAGATTGCCCTGTAAGCCAATGACCTTCCCCCTTGGTGGCTTCCGCATACGCCTTCGTGAATCTCGAACAAGAATGCTTTAACTTTGCTGGGATGAACACACTTTAGGTAAGGTCCTGTGAAGGATTTCTTGTACAAGGCCATTGATGGAGAGAGCCAAAATCGTTACGACTTTGCTCTAATCTTGTTGGCTTCTTTCTTTTCTTCTGGTAAGATGTCGTCTTTAAAAATACGATGATGGGATCCATCCATGAAGGGCCTAGTTCGGCGCAACATACTTCAGCTACTTCGGGCTTTGCGATGCTTGGTCTTGGCAAGAAGTCGATCAATAATGGATGTGGGATGGATGTATCTGCCATCAAAGCAAAGCCTGCTAGTTCATCCGCTCTGCTGTTTTCTTCGCGACCGATCTACTCTATCCGTACTACTTCGAACTTCATGATCTCTTTTCTGACTAACTCTTTGTACTTAGCCATCTTTTCATCCTTTGCCTCGTAGTCGCCTGAAATTTGGTTTACAACTAGTTGGGAGTCACTGTAAACCATTAGCTCAGTTGCCTTCATATAGAATGCTGATTTCAGTCCTGCTAAAAGTGCTTCATACTCCGCCTCGTTGTTTGATACTGGGAAGCCAAGGTTGACTGCTTGTTCCACTACTAGGCCATCTGGTGAGATGAGGACTATGCCAAGTCCTGCACCGTGCCTGTTGGATGCTCCATCCACAAAGAGCTTCCACATCTCTCCAACGAATAGCTTCCAGCAGGTGGAGGGATCGGATGATGTCTTGGGGTCCTGAGTGTTGCTGGTGTTTTCTCCAAAGTCCACCTTTACTGTTTGCCCCTCACTATCTGATTGTACCAAGTCTTTATTTGTTGATGAGTCTTTGCTTGGTGCAGCATGGTTTGCTTCTTCCTGCTCGTCATTACTTCGATCCGATTCGAGGTGTGATTGGGCATCCTGTTTCAGGGGTTGCGCACTTCCTGCGTAGTTGCACCAATCAAGTCAACTGGGCAGATGTGATGGCCTCCTGGGGTGAATTCTGCCACAAAGTCTGCCAATGCTTGGGCTTTTATTACGGTTCTAGGTTGAAACTTGATATCGTACTGCCCCAATTCCACCGCCCACTTCAAGATTCGCCCAGAAAAGTTCGCCCTCTCAAACAAAGCTTTTAATGGAAAAACTGTGAGGACGATTATGGTGTGGGCATGAAAGTAATGCGATAACTTCCTTGATGCCATCATCAAGGCTAAGGCCAGTTTTTCTAATGATAAGTACCTAGTTTCTGCGCCCAACAATGTCTTGCTGACATAAAAGATGGGCAGATGTTGGATTCCTTCTGCTCGGACCAATACTGCGCTAATTACGTGATGTGAAACTGCCAGGTACAAAAATAGTTCTTCTCCAGATATTGGGGTCACTAGCAGCGGTGGGGAAGACATGTATTCTTTCAAACTTTCTAGGGCGCGGTCGCATTCTTCATCCCACTCAAACTTGGCCTTTAATGCTTGAAAAAATGGTCGACATCTGTCTGACGACCGACTTATGAACCGGTTGAGCGCGGCTGTCATACCGGTGAGATGCTATACTTCTTTCACTGAGTTGGGCCTCTCTAGATCCTGAATTACTTTGATCTGAGAAGGGTCTGCCTCTATACCACGGTTGGTCACTAGGAAGCCTAGGAACTTGCCTGATCCTACGCCGAACGCACACTTGGAAACATTAAGGTGCAACTTGTTCTTCTTCAAGATCTGGAACATTTCACCTAGGTCCCTGAGATGGTCCTTTTCATCCTTGCTCTTGACCACCATGTCATCTATGTAAGCCTCCATTGTTCTGCCTAACAATGGTTCAAACATCTTGGTGACCATCCGTTGGAATGTTGCCCCTGTGTTCTTTAGGCCAAAGGGCATGACCTTGTAGCAATACAGACCTCTTGGCGTTGTAAAAGATGTGACCTCTTGGTCTGGTTCATACATAGCGATCTAATGATAACCTATGTATGCATCAAGAAAGCTAAGTCGGTTGTGCCCTGCCATTAGGTCTACCAGTTAGTCTATCCTGGGTAAGGGAAAGCTATCTTTTGGGCATGCCTTGTTAACTGTTTTGTAGTCTACGCAGACACGCCATTTCCCATTCTACTTTGGCACCACTACTGTGTTGGATATCCACTTGGGGTAGTGCACTTCTCTGATAGCTCCTGCCTCTAAAAGGTTTCCCACTTCTTCCGCTACTATCTCGGTGTGGTGGAGTGCTGATCTTCGAGTGCGCTGTATAATTAGTCTGGCAGTTGGATGGACGTTCAATTGGTGACAGATGAAGTTTGGGTCAATGCTAGGCATGTCATACGGCGTCCAGGCAAACACTTCGATGTTAGAGGTCAAGAATTTCATGACCTCTATCCTCTCAGTGCTGGACATAGATGAGCCAAGAAAAAAGAACTTTTCGGGTTCTTTTCATCTATTCTTACCTGTACCAAGTCTTCCACTGCCTTCTATTCAGCGGCTTTGCCAACATCCGTAAACAATTCATTGCTCTCAGGTTCTTCCACCATCTGAACAAACCCTTTGGTAGTGCGGCTGCCATTTACGGTAACGAAGCATTGTTTGGACAAGATCTGATCTCCAAAGACCTCTTCAATTACTCCGGCTTCGTTGGGAAATCGTATTACTTGATGATAGGTTGACGCTACCGATCGCATGGCATGCAGCCATGTCCTTCCCAAGATTATGTTGTAAGTGGAAGGGACTTTCAATACCCAGAATTCCACTTGTTTCGTCATGCTTCCTGCTTTGACTGGGAGGATAATCTTGCCAACTGGCCACTCTGGCAGTGAGTTGAATCCGATCAGGGGAGATACGGCAGGTGCCAAGTCTTTGTCCTCCAGTTTCAGTTGTTTGAAGGTTTCGTAATACATTATCTCACATGTGCTCCCTCGGTCAATCAAAATTCGCTTGACGTCGTAATCCTTGACGTGGAGAGTGACGACCAGTGCATCGTTGTGAGGGCAATATATCCTTGCCAAGTGTAACAAGTCTGCGTGGGACCTCGCTACAGTTCAGACTCTCGATTTGTGTCACGGTTCTTAATCTGAACCAAAGAGCCCAAATCCGGTAAATCGTTTTGAGAAACAGATTTTTCGAAAAGAAGTGCCAAACATGGACTGCTTTGCCAGATACAGAGTCGCCACCTAAATATTTTTAATGGGGAAATTTAGGAAACCCTGACTCGGTGCCGAAGTCCACATGTCCGTCATCACCGGAGTTGTCTCGGCTCGGGAGCTTGGGTACGATCGGGGAAGGTCAGCTATGAGCACCCCCTTTCACCCGGTCCGAGGACCGGCCTCTACTAACCATGATATCCGATTTTGAAAACGTTATGTGTTCTTATTCCATTTATTAGCCTAGAATTACTATGTTATGCGCGCAGCAAACAAGTATAGACTAGATTGTCTAATTTGGAAATAAGCATTGCATATCCGTTTGTTTTGAAAAGCGCTTTGGAATTTGCTACTCGCAAGTAGGCTAAAATACGGATTTCAACGAGTTTTTCCAACTCAAACAATCCAACCTCCACCCACAGGCATTCAAACAGTTTATCTCACGTAAAGCATTTAGCACATGGTAAGCATGCCGTCATGATAGCATTCACACTTCATGTGAGATTGCTAAAGCGAAAATAACTTACATCGTACTTCGTTGCCAAAACAATAAACTAGTTAGCAAAACATGCATGTCCTATGCTCATGTTTAAATTGCCTAATGCAACACACACAGGGTGAATCAAAGTAGGCTCGGGCTAACCTGAACATGGCATATGAAATGCGATTCAATTTGATGCACGTATTCAATTTTGAATTGAAATATAAATGCAGGTTAGCGTGATGTACCGAGCCTAAATGCATGCGATACAAATACATGAATGCACACATGCCATAGCAAAGGTTATGGCTAATTTTTAAAAATGCTTAGTTCTAACACCATAAGCAGTAAATAAAAAGGGAAGAAAGACGTGAGGTTGGAAGGGACATACACACACCTCACACGCACACTATACATAATTGCCTCGCTACGGAGAGACCAAAAAATATTACAGTCCGAATAATAAACAAATAAATTATTACAGAATTTCGTAATTAATTAATAGAAAGAATGCAAAAAAGAAGAGGGTGGCGCAGCCTCTGCCCGGGATGCAACGCGAATGATGCATGCTCGGAACCCGGCCCGCCCGGAAAACCCGTACCAACCCCTGCCACCTCTGTTTATACTACCTTATCTCTCTGAAAATTTCCAAAAGGCCTAGGACAGGTTCTTTGCATGTCCCTGTAAAGTTACCACCGGCTAGGGAAAATTTTCCCCCCCACCGGCAGTGCATAAATTTTCCCTCTGGCTGTTCCTGGATTTAACCGGCCATTCAAAGATTGCCGGTCGGCACTATGAATTCTGCCGGTCGGCAGAAACTTCTTGCAGAAGACAATTTGACAGCAAACAGAGAACAGACAGTGCATGGCATGGAGTTCTTGGACACATGTAAGCATGGTCATACTTCCTATCATATTTTGAACTCAAAGAAGCATGACCTTCGATCTTTTAGCCATCAATGGTGCATGATAGCCCAAGAGATCAAGCTTGCCATTTGATGTAAAAATGCATGCAATCACACAAATGAGGACCGAGACCCTATCATGCCAAAGTCAAGGGTCCCGGTGACCGAGAATCAAGGGACATTACATCACTCGTAGTATGAATGTTCCTTGGCCCTCACACTTGGTTTGACACCCCAAACCAAGTAATGCAATGCATGTTATGCAAACATGGCTCAAAATGCAACAATGAGATGGAAATGCAAGGCATGCCAAATGTTATGCAACTAATATGGCAAGTATGCAATGCTAGGCATGCAAGATGTAAATGTAATGCAAACATGGACCATTTGAGCAATGGGATCAACATATTACAAGGCTTAATGAAGCAATCATGCAATGGACATGAGACAAGCATGCAAGAGGGCTTTGAACCATAAAGGGGTAGACCTTGGTCCACCCCAAAACAGTGGCCAAAAGTGCCTAGAAAGGTGGACAAAACTCATGCCAACAAGCAAGCCAGTGGCCCTAAAGTTAAGGCACAAAAGAGGGCTTTTCACTTCCACCAACAAGACCACTCATGGCATGATTAAGACAAGTAAAAACAGAATTTTTACAGGCAAAATAGGACTCCAAACATGAATAGTAACCCACGAGCAATGGGATCAACATATTACAAGGCTTGATGAAGCAATCATGCAATGGACATGAGACAAGCATGCAAGAGGGCTTTGAACCATAAAGGGGCAGACCTTGGTCCACCCCAAAACAGTGGCCAAAAGTGCCTAGAAAGGTGGACAAAACTCATGCCAACAAGCAAGCCAATGGCCCTAAAGTTAGGGCACAAAAGGAGGGCTTTTCACTTCCACCAACAAGACCACTCATGGCATGATTAAGACAAGTAAAAACAGAATTTTTACAGGCAAAATAGGACTCCAAACCCTCCTAATATGGCAGCTTAAATGGCTCCAAAGGGATGCGTGCACCATAGTTCATATCTAGGCATAAAAGGCCCAACTCTCAAGGCATGAAAGAGATCACACATGCACACATATAAGATGATTTAGGGACTGAAGTATGGTCCTAAATGATGCCAAAATCATGAAGATGGTTCAAGCTACACATGTTAGAGGTCAAAATGCTCAAAGCTTACAAGCCAAAACACAAAGAGATGACACCAACAAAGCAAGCATGACTGAAATAGATGACCAACAGACCTTAAACATGGTAAAATAATGCCAACACCTTCATGGGAGTAAGCCAACACATGCAAAAATCATGGCCTAAACACAAGATACATTTCTAGGCCAAATAGGGAGATATAGAGCAAGTATATTAAGCATGCAAAAGGCCACAAATCCGACTAAAAACGGAGATGACATATGACCTAAAAACACCCAAAAACCTCTGAAAAAGGGCCAAAACCAAGCAAGCATACATGTTACCCTTTAAGCCAAAATGCAAGAAAATGAGACAATAAAGGGAGAGGGGTGTCCCTCCCCTATGCACAAGACACTCAAGCAAACAAAGCCTCACAAAGGAAGCACCAAAAAGGCCAAATAAAGCCTAAGAGGGTGAGTTTGAACTCAAACCACAAAAGACCCTTAATGAAAGTTCTTAAGCATGAAAATATAAGCCTTTTTTATGTTATACACCTGAACTAAATCAGCAAGCAAGATAGGTAAAAGACTAGTGCAAGTTTAGGGAAACTAAAGCAAAGTGCTCACCCTTGAAGCACACCTCAAGAACAGCCAAGGCAGCCCTCTTCTTTTGATCAAAAATAGCTCCAAAACTCAAGAATCAACCCTCAAAGTCCCTCAATCTCGGAGCAAGGTGTAATAGTGTGTGTATTAGTGCAAAAGTAAGGTAAAATCACACTTTTAGGCCAAGAAACACACACAAAGGAAGAGAGAGAGGGAAATATAGACAGAGGGTGTATCTATATGTGTAAGCTCTGGTTTTGCCTCCAAAGTTTCTCACCTAGAATGAGGAGAAGGCTTCTCCTCTTATAGAATTCCCTCTTGTAAAGCTTATACAACAAGCTTGCTTAGAGGGAGATCCCTCTATACACGTGTATGGAGGGAAGCAGAGTTGGTGCCAGCTATCATAGCTGGCACAAAATATCTCCATAAAATAGATGAACAGTGGTCGGCTGCCTAAAAATGTCATTTCGGCAAAAAAGAGTGCCGACCGGCAATATACATTGCCGGTGGCAGCAAAAACCAGCCGGTGGCCTCTAGCTGCTGCCGGTGGTGTGTGGGGATGCCTCACAAGGCATTCCCTGCCCCTCCAAGGCAAGATGGAAGTGTTTGGTGCAAAACCAGACACTTAACGGTCGAGTTCGGAGATCCTGAGGCAAGGCGCGTAGCCGAGACCTCCGGGAACTCCAAACGAACACAAACATGGATGATCACCGGGTGTTCAAACGGTGACGTCCAAGTCTTGAGGACGGTCAAAAATGGGGTGTCTATAGTTGCCCCTCTTTGACAGAACTCGAAAGTCATAACAATGACGGGAGTGAATGTCAAAGCCCAGAGACGACCCATTTTTGACAAGGCCGAAGACTTGGACAAACATGCAAGATAAACAAGGTATGCGCCCGAAGGCAGGGGCAAAATGCAAGATAATGCACGAAGCCGAGCATAACTTATGATCATGCAAAGAGAGCTGTAATAAAGCATACATGCGACAATTTTAAGCTAGCATACACCAAACTACACTACAATGCAGAAAGGATGTAACAGAATTATGCAATTCTCGATACTTCTCACTCGGAGGATACAATACCTGTGCGGCTCGTCTGGTTGCACCAGCCTCAAATGAACCGTACATACAATATCGTGCCTGCAAAGAAAACAAACTTAACAGGTGCAATGTTGTTAACAACATGCATAGTAGTGTACTCAAAATGCGTGACAACGCAAAGCAAGTGGGGAGCATAACAATGCTGTGAAGGTACAGATGCGTAAGTGGAGCATACGGTCTACGCAGGCAAAGAAATTGATCATAAGCATGCGGTCTACGCAGGCAATGAAATTAACAAATATGCGGTCTACGCAAGCAATACATGCGGTCTACGCAGGTAAGGAAATTGAACAATAATGCGGTCTACGCAGGTAATGAAATTGAACAATTATGCGGTCTACGCAAGCAAAACATGCAGTCTACGCAGGTAGTGAATTGAACAATTATGCGGTCTACGCAAGCAATACATGCGGTCTACGCAGGTAAGGAAATTGAACAATAATGCGGTCTACGCAAGCAAAATATGCGATCAACGCAAGTAATGAAATTGAACAGTAATGCGGTCTACGCAGGTAAACGTAATTAACATGCGGTCTACGCAAGTAATGGAATTGATTACAAACATGCGGTCTACGCAGGTAATGTAATTAACATGCGGTCCACGCAAGTAATGAAATGGATTACAAACATGCGGTCTACGCAGGTAATGTAATTAACATGCGGTCTACGCAAGTAATGAAATGGATTACAAACATGCGGCCTACGCAGGTAATGTAATTAACAAGAGTTGAATGTACACATGCAAGTAAAACATGTTATTCATGATGCTGGAATGTAAAGTGCTGTAACACCACATAATCGAAACGGTATTGTGGGATTCACAAGATATGAAAAGGATACGGGACGGGACGTCCTCCGTATGAATCGAGCATCGCCCGCAGAGGTTGTGGCCTGAGGTCAACTCGAAGGTCGACGTTTCAAAAGTGTGCGTTCCCGTATTGTGAAGGCGTCAAACCATGTGGTCGACCCGAACAAAGGTACGGAAGGTGCGTTGACCGCAAGGGGGAGTTTTATCGGTATTAATTCTGATACTTTGCTACCCTGCCATCCTATGCTTTACTTTCCTTTTTTTACCGGTAGTTTAAGCACATTGCACTGCCTCGGGCAGGTTTTATTTTTTCTCAAAATTACACATTTTGCAAAACACGTGACGGGAATGAAACAACCATTTTGTTCAAAAGATGTTGCATTTGTAAACTTTCGGTGCATCGCATCGGAAGGTATCACACCACAATGTGAACGAAATTGAACTCATTTTGAACACTGAAAATTTGCATCGTAATAATCAGGTAGTGAACCGACTTACAACTCGATAAGCAAGATAAAAACGTGATATAACCAAACAAGTGTGAGTACAACTCGATAAACAAATCAAGAGCCCAAAGAGAGTGAAATACAACTCGATAAGCAAATGTACAATAACTTGGCAAGCGGACAGGCGTGACACCGCAAGAATCGATCGTCAGGGGAGGGATCGGAGATGGTGAAGTTCCCCAATCCCTAGCATAAACAGCTCAGGGAACCAAGAGGAGGCTCACCGGCCAAGGGTAGAGGCCACCGGCTGCTAGGAATGGCCATCGGCCATAGGTTTGTTCGGTCGGCAAAATATGATGGCCGGTCGGCAGAATGTTTGGCCGGCCGGCTATTAATGAGGGAATCACCAGAATGTTGACACCTGTCCTCCACCCAACCTTATCTCCTACAAAAGACCCCAGCTTCGTAGTTTTTCTCAATTCCACACTGATTTGCTCTAATGGAAGAGTTTCTTGCTCAAAATCTCACAGCTTGGATTGCTAGCTTGGATGGCTCGGAAAAGTTGAATTTTCGAGGTTTCGGCATAAATGCACTATTCACTCTGGGTCGTACCCC
>NW_021025943.1:1664462-1680866 GCF_004153795.1 Camellia sinensis | reverse complement strand
CAAGAGGGCCTTAAACCATAAAGGGGCAGACCTTGATCCACCCCAAAACAGTGGCCAAAAGTGCCTAAAAGGATGGACAAATACTCATGCGAACAAGCAAGCCAAAGGCCCTAAAGTTAAGGCACAAAAGGAGGGCACTTCACTCCCACCAACAAGACCAATCATGGCATGAATTGGACAAGCCAAAACAGAAATTTAACATGCAAGGATGGACTCCAAGACCCATTAATATGGCAGCTAAAATGGCTCCGAAGGAGTGTATGCACCAAAGCTCATATCTAGGCATAAAAGGCCCAACTCTCAAGGCATGAAAGAGATCACACATGCACACATATAAGATGATTTAGGGACTGAAGTATGGTCCTAAATGATGCCAAAATCATGAAGATGGTTCAAGCTACACATGTTAGAGGTCAAAATGCTCAAAGCTTACAAGCCAAAACACAAAGAGATGACACCAAACAAAGCAAACATGACTGGAATAGATGGCCAACAGACCTTAAACATGGTAAAATAATGCCAAAACCTTCATGGAACTAAGCCAACACATGCAAGAATCATGGCCTAAACACAAGGTGCATTTCTAGGCCAAATAGGGGGATGTAAAGCAAGTATATTAAGCATGTAAAAAGCCACAAATCCGACCAAAAATAGAGATGACATATGACCTAAAAACACCCAAAAACCTCTGAAAAAGGGCCAAAACCAAGCAAGCATACATGTTACCCTTTAAGCCAAAATACAAGAAAATGAGACAATAAAGGGAGAGGGGTGTCCCTCCCCTATGCAAGACTTCAAACCAACTTCCTTATCACTGAAAATACACTGGTTTTCAGTGGTGAGGAGATCAAAACACTTGAGCAAAAGAGGCCTTACCAAGGAGGCAACAAAAAGGCCAAATGAGGCCTAAGAGGGTGCGTTTGAACTCAAACCACTAAAGACTCTTAATGAAAGTTTTAAAGCATGAAAATATAAGCCTTTTTTATGTTATGCACAAAAACTAAATCAGCAAGAAAGACAGGTAAAAGACTAGTGCAAGTTTGGGGAAACTAAAGCAAGATGCTCACCCTTGAAGCACACATCAAGAACAACCAATGCAGCCCTCTTCTTCTGATCAAAAACAGCCCCAAAACTCAAGAATCAACCCTCAAAGTCCCTCAATCTCGGAGCAAGGTGTAATAGTGTGTGTATTAGTGCAAAAGTAAGGTAAAATCACACTTTTAGGCCAATAAACACACACAAAGGAAGAGAGAGAGGGAAATATAGAGAGAGGGTGTATCTATATGTGTAAGCTCTGGTTTTGCCTCCAAAGTTTCTCACCTAGAACAAGGAGAAGGCTTCTCCTCTTATAGAAGTCCTTTTTGTAAAGCTTATACAACAAGCTTGCTTAGAGGGAGATCCCTCCATACACGTGTATGGAAGGAAGCAGAGTTGGTGCCAGCTATCACAGCTGGCACAAAATATCTCCATAAAGTAGATGAACAGTGGTCGGCTGCCTAAAAATACCATTTCGGGAAAAAAGAGTGCCGACCGGCAGAAAAAAGTGCCGACCGGCAATATACATTGCCGGTGGCAGCAAAAACCAGCCGGTGGCCTCTAGCTGCTGCCGGTGGTGTGTGGGGATGCTTCACAAGGCATTCCCTGCCCCTCCAAGGCAAGATGCAAGTGTTTGGTGCAAAACCAGACACTTAACGGTCGAGTTCGGAGATCCTGAGGCAAGGCGCGTAGCCGAGACCTCCGGGAACTTGTCTTCCAGTTTCAATTGTTTGAAGGTTTCGTAATACATTATCTCACATGAGCTCCCTTGGTCAATCAAAATTCGCTTGACGTCGTAATCCTTGACGCAGAGAGTGATGACCAGTGCATCATTGTGGGGGCAATATATCCTAGCCAAGTCTCTGTCTGAAAAAGACATGACATTCGTGGCCCATGTTCTCCCCTTTTTAATTGTAGGCTGCACACTTAATACCTCCCTTAAGTGCTTAGCCTTCTTGATTATTCCCCTGAGCTCACATACTCGCTCAGGTTCGAATACCCCATGTATTACGTTTATCATGCCTTGAGGTGGGGCGTCGATCGGTGTTCCGTCTTGGTGATCGTGGTTTTGGGGGGCTGGATGTGTCCCTCCTTCTATGTACTGGTCCAGGTGCCCAACTGCCACTAACTCTTCCAGATGTTGTCTCAACGGTGTGCAATTCTCAGTGTGGTGCCCTTTTTCCTTATGAAAGGTGCACCGGGATCTTTCGTCATAATCCTTTTGTGCCTCTTCCAATTTAGCTGGCCATCTAACGAAAGGTTCATCGCGTATCTCACTGAGAATCCGATATATCGATTTTTTGAACACCGTGATAATGGCAGTGCGGACTCTCAACCACCTTTTATCGTGGTCCTCTTCGTTGTCTCACCTGCCTCGCCCGTTTCTGCTTGGACGTTCTACCGTGTTGACTTTTGCCGAAGTCTTTTTATCTGGTATTGCGGTTGTACCAGACTTTATTTTAGCACGGGCGCCATCCTCCTCTACCCGAATGTGCTGGTGTACCCTCTCCATTAAGGCTTCCATTGTGAGGGGGGGCGTCATGGTAATTGAGTCCCTCAGCCTGTTTCTGACTGGAAGACCTCTTTTGTATTGCACGATGGCGAGATTTGTGGGGTAATCTCCTATCTGGTTAAAGGTCTCCCAATAACGACTGTTATAGGATCTCAACGTCTCATTGTCGCCCATATCAATAGAGAGTAGCTGATCGATCTCCACCAGCGTTTTGGTGTTTGTTCTGAATCTTGTCACGAACGCCTCTGTCAATTACGCCCAGGAGGCTATGCTACATTCTGGTAGCCTTTCGAACCAAGTTAAACCTAGGTTGCCAAGGCTGCATGGGAATAAGATGCACATCAAAGCCTCGTTTCGCCAGTATACTGCCATAACCTGGCGAAAATGGCTAAGGTGCATGTAGGGGTCTGTCTTCCCCTCATACGTAGTGAATTTGGGCTGAAGGAAGCTTGAAGGTAGGGGCGCAGTCTCAATCGCCGGAACGAACGGCGAGGTCTGTAGCCTTGCTAATGCTTTGTTTGTCGATTCGTAAGCAAGACGCGGTATTGGCATTCCTACCTTGATGCTTCCATGCGTCCGAGGAGCCAACCGCTCAAGGGCTGAAACTCTACGAGGGTTGCGTGCCCTAGTATCCTCCTTTCGTCGTACCCTTTCTTCGAGCACAGTCCGTAAGTCGGACGATCTAGGCAACTCTGTTTGCTTGGATGATGTCTGGTGCATGCGTGAGGGCCGATAGGTGTTTCCCTCAGTGCAAGACCTCAATGTTCTCGTTCTCTCAGACCTAGAGTAACGAGTCCTGGAAGTCCTTGATTGAGTGTTGCCTATTCTGAGACTCCTACTCTCTGCTTGCGATGGCGTGGTATGCCTACCATGATCTTCTGAGTGGCGAGGGGGCGTGCTGCTTTTGTGCCCCTCTCCTGTCACCACCCATTTTCCTTTGATCTGGCGTTTCATAGCCTCCATGTCCGACACCATCTTCCTTATTAACTCGTCTTGTTCCTTTACGCGATCCTCTAGAACTTGAGGATCGATCCTCCGCCTCTGTCTTTCTGGACTTTGAGAGCGACGGGGGCTGTTAGTCCGCCTCCCCCTTGCATCCCTCCGGGGGTTCTGTCACTGGGGCTCTAAATCCGCCATGGGAGGGATAAAAGGCAAACCTTCGCGCCTCTCTCCCCCCTCTGGGGTTTGTCCGTCGATGGCGGACTGCGGCAAATCTATTGCTTTCAACTAGCGCGAAAACTTGATCAAGAAGTTTTGTTCGTTCTGGTCTTCCCACAGAGGGCGCCAATTGTACGAGCAAGAAATAATTCTTCTCGTATGATCCTGTTGATCAAGCTTGCACTCCTCGAAACATCGTCGCTTTACTCTCTGAAAACACAAACGTGAGCTAGCCGGCAGGTGTGTGCCAGATACCTTTCCGATGCCTAAGTCAGTAAAATAGACAAATAGACAAAAGCCCTATGTATTCGAGAATCAAAGTTGTTTTACCTCTCCATAGGTGATGTTGTGAGCTCTTATAGGTTCCGCATGGCACAATCCCAGTAGGACTCTTATTCCTCCGTGTAGAGTCCTCCAAGGAGCCACACCCCTTATCTTTCAACACCCCCCTCACTGCTTAAACCAAGTGAGATGGTTTTACTTCGGTAGTATGACAAAATGACCGAGATAAAACAACCATGCTAAACTGGCTGAAATGACCGAGCTCTAGCTAGTTCGGTTCTCTCCTCTGTTACTTGTACTTCGGTTTCACCTGTTCAGACTGTGCTATCCATAGTGTGCCTAGACCGAGCTATTCAACAGCAAGGTCCTGAGAAAAGGCCCAAAATACCTCGGCTCAATATGGTTTGACCGAACTAACTATCACCGCTCTAACCATGCTGACCGAGCTAACTACAAAGCTCTTTTGGACCGGGCTAACTTCAACGCCTTTTTACTCCGTCCTTACTGTGGCCCACATAATGGCCCATTACCCAACTGGCCCAATTTACATATAAATTACCCTCTCAAGTCCAATCCATACTGGCCTTAAACTCATCAGGGATTATGTGCATGAAATTAATTAGGCTTTTCAATCTCCTCTTCACCCCGAATTTTCTTTACCTAAGCTAATAAAATGGTGTTTTCCTACTGTAGGCACATTGAAGCTTAACACAGATGGCTGTTCAAAGGGGGATCCAGGTCAAGTAGGTTATGGAGGTCTCTTGTGGGATGATACAGGCATTTGGATATGGGGCTACTACGAATACTTGGGACACTGCACATGCTTGGAAGCAGAAATTTGGGCCATCTACTGTGGACTCACCATCTTGTTCCAGAAAGGGCTGACCAATGTGGTAATTGAAACAGATTCTGAACAAGCCATGCTCCAGATTCAACAAGGGCCACACCCAAACTCTCCTCTCAAGGCCCTCATTGAAGATGCCAAATTCCTCCTTCAGAGATGCCACTGTTCTATCCTCCACACCTTGAGAGAAGGCAACAAAGTGGCTGATCGACTAGCTGATTTAGGTGTAGCACAAGCTGAGCATGTAAAAATCCTTGAGGATCCTCCTATGGAGGTCATAACTCTCCTCATTGAGGATATGACTGGAGTGGCTAGGCTGAGGGAGAAGCCTCTGTTTGTAATTCTGAACTCCTTCTTCTTGTCTGTTTTCCTCATTTCCTTTGAATCAAAATATATATATATATATATATTTTTTTTTCTCACTTACTCTATTGACAGACAAGAAGAAGGAGTTCAGAATTACAAACAGAGGCTTCTCCCTCAGCCTAGCCACTCCAGTCATATCCTCAATGAGGAGAGTTATGACCTCCATAGGAGGATCCTCAAGGATTTTTACATGCTCAGCTTGTGCTACACCTAAATCAGCTAGTCGATCAGCCACTTTGTTGCCTTCTCTCAAGGTGTGGAGGATAGAACAGTGGCATCTCTGAAGGAGGAATTTGGCATCTTCAATGAGGGCCTTGAGAGGAGAGTTTGGGTGTGGCCCTTGTTGAATCTGGAGCATGGCTTGTTCAGAATCTGTTTCAATTACCACATTGGTCAGCCCTTTCTGGAACAAGATGGTGAGTCCACAGTAGATGGCCCAAATTTCTGCTTCCAAGCATGTGCAGTGTCCCAAGTATTCGTAGTAGCCCCATATCCAAATGCCTGTATCATCCCACAAGAGACCTCCATAACCTACTTGACCTGGATCCCCCTTTGAACAGCCATCTGTGTTAAGCTTCAATGTGCCTACAGTAGGAAAACACCATTTTATTAGCTTAGGTAAAGAAAATTCGGGGTGAAGAGGAGATTGAAAAGCCTAATTAATTTCATGCACATAATCCCTGATGAGTTTAAGGCCAGTATGGATTGGACTTGAGAGGGTAATTTATATGTAAATTGGGCCAGTTGGGTAATGGGCCATTATGTGGGCCACAGTAAGGACGGAGTAAAAAGGCGTTGAAGTTAGCCCGGTCCAAAAGAGCTTTGTAGTTAGCTCGGTCAGCATGGTTAGAGCGGTGATAGTTAGTTCGGTCAAACCATATTGAGCCGAGGTATTTTGGGCCTTTTCTCAGGACCTTGCTGTTGAATAGCTCGGTCTAGGCACACTATGGATAGCACGGTCTGAACAGGTGAAACCGAAGTACAAGTAACAGAGGAGAGAACCGAGCTAGCTAGAGCTCGGTCATTTCAGCCAGTTTAGCATGGTTGTTTTATCCCGGTCGTTTTGTCATACTACCGAAGTAAAACCATCTCACTTGGTTTAAGCAGTGAGGGAGGTGTTGAAAGATAAGCATTATCTTTCAGGGGTGTGACTCCTAAAAGGACTCTACGCGGAGGAATAAGAGTCCTACTGGGATTCTGCCATGCGGAACCTATAAGAGCTCACAACATCACCTATGGAGAGGTAAAACAACTTTGATTCTCGAATACATAGGGCTTTTGTCTATTTGTCTATTTTACTGACTTAGGCATCGGAAAGGTATCTGGCACACACCTGCCGGCTAGCTCACGTTTGTGTTTTCAGAGAGTAAAGCGACGATGTTTCGAGGAGTGTAAGCTTGATCAACAGGATCATACGAGAAGAATTATTTCTTGCTCGTACAATTGGCGCCCTCTGTGGGAAGACCAGAACGAACAAAACTTCTTGATCAAGTTTTCGCGCTAGTTGAAAGCAATAGATTTGCCGCAGTCCGCCATCGACGGACAAACCCCAGAGGGGGGAGAGAGGCGCGAAGGTTTGCCTTTTATCCCTCCCATGGCGGATTTAGAGCCCCAGTGACAGAACCCCCGGAGGGATGCAAGGGGGAGGCGGACTAACAGCCCCCGTCGCTCTCAAAGTCCAGAAAGACAAAGGCGGAGGATCGATCCTCAAGTTCTGGAGGATCGCGTAAAGGAACAAGACGAGTTAATCAGGAAGATAGCGGCAGACATGGAATTGATGAAGCGCCAGATAAAAGGGAATGAGGTGGCGACGGGAGAGGGGCGCAAAGGCAATACGCCCCCTCGCCACTCTGAAGATCATGGTAGGCATACCACGCCGTCGCAAGCAGAGAATAGAAGCCTCAGGACGGGCGACACTCAATCAAGGACTTCCAGAACTCGTTACTCCAGGTCTGAGAGAACGAGATCATTGAGGTCTTACACTGAGGGAAGTACCTATCGAAAACTATTAAATAATTAAAAAAAATCATCTCACATTATTATTTACATAATGTTTACGTTAAATAAAAAATCACAAAAATTACGTAACATAAGTGAATTAACATGGTCCTCCTATACAATTTTCAGTACATTATTAATTAAAACACTGCATTAATAATATGGCATAAAATATCCCATAACTACTCAATTTTTATCTCATTATCACTTACGTAACTAGATATTCAAAGCATTTCCCATCACTTTAATAGCTCAAAGAGTGAAAATTTTAGCAGACAAGGAAAATGAAAATCCACGTGGACTCAAAAAAAGACATGTGAGGCCAAAACGTAGGGCCTTCAAAGTTGTCTAAAGGACATTTTATCACAATTATCATGTAAAATATTATGAATTTCAGATGATTTATTAAATTTTTTATTAAATTTTATGAATTTCAGATGATTTATTAAATTTTTTATTAAATTTTATGAATTTCAGATGATTTATTAAATTTTTTATTAAATTTTATGAATTTCAGATGATTTATTAAATTTTTTATTAAATTTTATGAATTTCAGATGATTTATTAAATTTTTTATTAAATTTTATGAATTTCAGATGATTTATTAAATTTTTTATTAAATTTTATGAATTTCAGATGATTTATTAAATTTTTTATTAAATTTTATGAATTTCAGATGATTTATTAAATTTTTTATTAAATTTTATGAATTTCAGATGATTTATTAAATTTTTTATTAAATTTTATGAATTTCAGATGATTTATTAAATTTTTTATTAAATTTTATGAATTTCAGATGATTTATTAAATTTTTTATTAAATTTTATGAATTTCAGATGATTTATTAAATTTTTTATTAAATTTTATGAATTTCAGATGATTTATTAAATTTTTTATTAAATTTTATGAATTTCAGATGATTTATTAAATTTTTTATTAAATTTTATGAATTTCAGATGATTTATTAAATTTTTTATTAAATTTTATGAATTTCAGATGATTTATTAAATTTTTTATTAAATTTTATGAATTTCAGATGATTTATTAAATTTTTTATTAAATTTTATGAATTTCAGATGATTTATTAAATTTTTTATTAAATTTTATGAATTTCAGATGATTTATTAAATTTTTTATTAAATTTTATGAATTTCAGATGATTTATTAAATTTTTTATTAAATTTTATGAATTTCAGATGATTTATTAAATTTTTTATTAAATTTTATGAATTTCAGATGATTTATTAAATTTTTTATTAAATTTTATGAATTTCAGATGATTTATTAAATTTTTTATTAAATTTCTCGTATAGTTATGGGATCCACACAAACTCACATATGTGTGAGTCCTACATCTATGCAAAAAATTTGATAGAAAATTTAATAAATCATTTAAAATTTCTAACATAACTTTAATTGTCATATCAGGTACAAACCAGCACAACATGCTACATGGCAAATATCAAGAGATGGACATTCATCTAGAATCATTTAAAGTTGTATAAAACTTCTAGCCCAATTCACCACCAGCCACCCAACTTCTTTCCCTTTTCCTTCACATATAATCATCTCTCTCCTCTCATTCATTCCCTCACCATCACCAAAAACACTACTTTCCTTCCATGGCTAGCTTGAGCTTCATCATTGGCATTATAGGTTTGCCTAATTTCTTTTACATGAAAAACTTTTTGAATATATTTAATTTCTTCTATTGCTAGTCTTTGTTTTTTTTTTTCCTTCTTCTTCTATTAGTACTTGGTAGAGCATAATATGGTGATATATTATATCTTTTTGCAGGGAATATAATCTCTATACTAGTTTTTGCTTCTCCCATGTAAGTATATACTTGACTTTAAAAATAACAAAATGATAATTTCCTTTATATGAAATTCTCTGAGATGTGTTAAAGTACTATATACATGATTGAACAGGTTGATATATTCTTCCTTTATTCAAAGTGGCATATAGTTTTTATCCATTTCATACTTTAAGAGCTGAGAAAATATTATAATAATGCATATAGTTTTTATCCATTTCATACTTTAAGAGCTGAGAAAATATTATAATAATTGAGTAAGTGGTGAGATTCAAATTCATAATTTATTATCCGGTGTTATATATGACAAATTATTGATCAGTATTAACAACATAAATACTAAATTATCTTTCATAATAACTTAATTTTTTATGTGAGTTGATGGTTAGTTAGAACAGATCATGTGTTATTCAAACATCACAATCTATTTGGTAATTAAAATATTTGCATGTGTTTGGCTTGCTTATGAGGAGGATGCATGAGGTGCGTGCTAATGATATAAATAATACAATTACCTCTCTTTCATTACTCAGAGAAAACAATTTTATTAGTAATTTATATCATCAAAGTATGACTACTAGACTAAAAGCAATTAAGTTAAATTACATCATTAATCCTTCTAATCGGAGCAAAGTTTCACTTTAAGTCCTCTGCACACGGGTCGATTCAGATCAGGTTGACCAATCAATCTATAGCTAATCGAACAGATTCGGATTGGGAGAATTAATATCTGATTTCGACCGGGTGATGGTTCGAAACCCTCCGTGCATAGGAATCGGGTTGACGGTCGAATTCGGTCGGTTTCATGGGTTGGACTGTGCCCATAAAATTAGTTGGGCCAAACCATTAGTAATTTTATTATGAAAACTGTTTGATAAGCCTCTCAAAGTATAGTTATTCTCATTGATTTGAGTGTATTGTTTGTTTTGAACTTTCAAATCATAATTTTATATCAATTTTTCAAAACTCAATTAAAAACATAATCATTATTTTTCAAAACTCATAATCAAACACATAATTCAAAACTCAATTCAAATCAATATTTTAATTTTGTTAAGATTTTAAATATTTTAATATTTAAATATGTTACGATTTTTTTAATTTTTTGAATATTTTTAAATATTTTAATTTCAAAATATTACGATTTTAATTTTTTAAATTTTAAAATATTTTATAAAAATAAATTCAAACTCTATTTTACAAAAATATTTTTAAATATTTTAATTTTTTTGTTATGTATTTGGTTACGATTTGAGTGTAGGGTTGTGAAAGTAGTATGGAGTTTCAAGTTATGTATTTGGTTATGAGTTTTAAAAATAATTTCTTAATTGAGTTTTGTTTTCTGTGTTTGGCTACGATTTAAGTGTAGAGTTGTTTTTAAATTTAAAATATTAACATTTTAAATTATTTAATTTTTTCGAATATTTAAATTATTTAAATTTTTACAATTTAAATTTTAAAATTATTTCCTTTGTAGTATTTTCAATTAAAAAATTGATTAATGTTATTTTCTATTAATAATAAATTTTTTTAATTGAATTTTAAAAACAGTTTGGTTATGAGTGTTGATCAGAATTTTCAATAATGTGAAAGTAGTATGTTTTGTTATGAGTTATAATAATTTGTATTAAGTTTTGAAAACTCTTTCCAAAACTCATAACTAAACAAATTTTCTTACTTTACATGTCAAATCAAATTTTAAAACTCAATTCAACACTCTATTTAAAAATCATAATCAAACAAATTTTCTACACTCAAATCATAATTCCACAACTCACAAATTCAAAATATCACTCATACTCTCAAATCATATTTACAAAATTCTACCAAACGCAACCAATATTTTACATGATTTTTAATTTATTACCAAGTTACAATATTAGAAATTGTAAAAATAGACAATTTTACAATTGAAAGTATAATTAGCAAAAAAATATTAAATTTATAATTTTACAATTCTAAAAAGCTATCATAATAAAAAGAATTATTAAACAATAAATTCCAAACACGCATAATATGAATAACAAATAATTAACTAACAAATTTCATACACTACTTACTACCTGCTTTAAACCCAATCATATCAAGAAGAAAAACAATAATTTCAAACGTTTCACACAAACAAAAAAAAAAAATACAAATTGGTTCAAAGCTTCCAATTAACAAACAAAATAAGTAACTTAAGATCAACTATCAAGTTTTTTGATTAGCAACATCATCAAGACAACCTATCAGCTATCATGTTCATAATCAAAGTACAAAAGAAATATATAGTTATACTCTGCAACTGCAAAAATATTCACTACTTCCAAACTTGCCACTCTAGTTGCCAGACAAAAAACTTCAAAAAAATCAACCAACCAGAAGTTTGTAATTGCTTTTAATGATTACATTCATCCAACTATAGAACTGAAGCAATATTAATACAAAACATAGTAGAATACGAACAACTTGGATAGAAAGAATGGACAGAAAATACACAAAAAAAGACCATCATCAAACAGTTTGCCAAAGCAAAAAGAGCTCTGCTACAGAGCCCGAAAGGGTTTCGAGCCAAATTTGGCTCGAATTTGAGAAGAAGGAGGAAGAAGAAGAAGGGAAGGAGGGGGAGGGGGAGGAAGGACTGGAGGGGGCCTAAAAAATGGAGGAGGAGGGGCTGAGGCGAGGCAGACGCAATGGGCGGTGGCCGACGCGATCGGCGGAGGCGACGCGATCGGCGGCGGGAGGCGCAGGCGACGCGACCTCTCTCTCTCTTTCTCTCCCTCTCCCTCTCCCTCTCTTTCTCTCCCTCTTCCTCTGCATTGCAGAGGTCGAAAATGGCGGAAAAAAAGAAAAAAAAAAGAAAAAAAAAACGAAATGCCTAAAACGACTGGAAAATGTTTGAGGGCCCGAAATGCTTGGCTCGAATAAACGGAATGCCCAAAACGACGTCGTTTTGGGCATTCGGGGCATTCGAGCCAGGCATTTCGGGCCCTCAAACATTTTCCAAGCAAAAATGTATTATCAACAGGTATCAACCACCTGCAAGGAAAAACAATTTGATAAATAAGTAAACATAAATCAAAACAAACAACATAATATAAAATTAAAAAAGACTTCGATTTATTTACCAAGCTATGCTCCATTGTCATGCTAAACAATTATGGGACTTGAACTTGCCGTGACTATTTCATTAGGTTGGGCACCAACAGTGGCCGTTTCAGTAGGAGAATGATCCATTATCTAGACACAAAATATAACAATAAATATATTGCATAATATACATAAACAAATCAAACATGCTAATAAATTCCAATTTTGTAAACAAATAGTTAATACACTATTTTCTAAAAACTGATACATACAAAAACAAAGAGCATTATGCATTCTAATATGTTATAGCATTGAAAAATATAAATAAAAATGTGAATTACACTAATAGTCCCTATAGTTTGGGGCTTTTATCACTTTAGTCCTTGACTTTTCAATTGTGACACATTTGACCCTGAATTTTAAATCTTGTTCTAAATAAAGACAATTAAAGATACCATTTGATTTTTCAATAATAAAATTGTCAATTTGATAAAATATCAACTAATTTGACAAAATAAATATCAAAAAATATTTTTGAATTTTTAAAAATTATTTCTACCAACTAAAGATAAAATTATGTAAAACTGATAAATTTTTTAGACATTTATTTATTTTTTTTACCAAATTAATTTTTATTATGTGTTTGGATGATGATCATGTAAAATTAATTTTTAAAAATTAATCATGTAGTTTTTATTAATTTTGATCAATTTTACATAATTTTATCTTTAATGGATAGAAATAATTTTTAAAAAATTAAAAATATTTTTTTGACATTTATTTTTGTCAAATTAGTTTATATTTTATTAAATTGACAATTTTACCCTTGAAATTAAACAATTGTATCTTCAATTATCTTTGTTTGGAACAAGATTCCAAATTCAGAGTCAAATGTGTCACAATTGAAAAGTCAAAGACTAAAGTGACACAAGTCCTAAACTATAGGGACTGCTAATATAATTTGTCCTAAATAAAAGCATACTTACTTAATGAAAAACAAACAAATATACGAAGCTTGCAATTTTTAAAATAATATCAAACAAACAGATATAAAAACAAAAAAAACAAACATACACTTTAAGCTTTTAATTTAAAATAAAAAAATAAAAAATAAAAAATAAAAAAACAAAAAACAAAAAACATACACTTCATTCTTACTGAGTATATTTAAGGAAACAATCACTTCAAGCTTCAAACATACACATATAAGCATTCATTTTTATTTATTTTTTTTAAGAAAAATAAGTTACTTAAAAATCCTTTTTACATGTAGGGATTTTGTTAACTGGAAAAAAACAAAATAAAATTACAAAATAAATCTAAGGTTTCTAGCGATAAAAAAAAATTAAATAAAAAAAATAAATATATATATATATATAAAAGCATACTGGAACAAATATCATTCTAATATTTAGAGCATTGAAAAAACATGAACGATCCATTATCTAGCGCATAATATACATCAACTAATCAACTATGTTAATAAATTTCCATTTCGTAAGCAGTTAACACAATGATTTATTAAAAAACTAACACACATTTTACAAAGAAAAAAAAAACACACACACATGAGCATCAAAAACATTATAAAAAAATAAACAAATAAACTCATCCCTAGGGTTTTGGTCAGTAATAGAGCACCACCACCAACATTGGAGCCTCTAATTTGAAGGATAGATGAAACACCACGTAAAGTACCAGAAAGAGAGAGAGAGAGAGAGAGAGAGAGATATGGGTGAATCATAGTTGTAAAAAGATATAATGAGGGAAGAATGTGGGTTTACGTTACAGAGAGATTAGAGAAAGAGAGTGAGAGAGAGAAATATGGGGAAGAGGAGAGGAGATGATAGGTCTGCTGCTGCTGGGACAACTTTGCTTTGAAAGTTGGAGTATCATCATCAATATAGAAAGCTTCTTATGGAAGCTTTGCACTTTTTCCAAGAGTAATACAATTATATAGACATATATTATTTGCTGATAAAAAAAAAAAAAAATATATATATATATATATAGATATATATTAGAAATGTAGGAGTTGCTTGTGTTATAGATCTTGGTCGAGCTAGTTTTGTGTGCAATAATTTACATAAAACCGTTGCCGACGGCGAAATTGTGAAATTCAACCAAACTAAATTTGCAGCCGACCGGTTGAATGTTCAAAATCGTTCGTTTCCATTCGGTTCAGGTCGGTTCGAGCGGGTGGTTTGGGTTTCGGTTTTTCATGAACACACCCAAGTCCTCTTACGACTAGTTTGGCATGTACTAAATAAGTTAAAAAGTCAAAAAGTCACTATCTTATTTAAGTCACATCATCTTATTTAAATCACATCACCTCTCTAACACATCACATCAAACCCAACCCAAACCCAACCCAAACCCACCAATAAGTCAAAAAGTACACTTTTTTAGGACATTCCAAACCAACCCTTAGTTTCAAATTGAACAATTTCATCACCAATTTCAATTTTGTTGCAATGTGATCGCTACTTATTAACATTTTGAACGAAAAACGCAACTTACCACAAAAGGTCAGAGTAATTCAAATAGTAATTGCTTGCATGCATGTGTATTATGGTTCAGAGGAACATTCAAGGGAGTGGTGAAGAAGAAATCAACAGAGAATTACAACGGACTTCCATACATAACCACTCTGCTCAGCACATCTCTGTGGACTTTCTATGGAATTCTCAAGCCAGGGGGTCTTCTTATTCTAACAGTAAATGGCGCTGGTGCTGTCTTACAATTCATTTATGTCACTCTCTTTCTTGTCTATGCTCCAAGGGATATCAAGGTGAACCCAAAAAAAAAAAAAAAAAAATTCTGTTTTGAATCATTTAAGACATTCATGTCTGATTAAAATCCACCATATCTAAAAAAATAATTGGATTGACGTCTATTTATTTATTTATTGAGTGGTGCTATTCGCACATCTTTTCAGTAAAAAACACTTTAACACTTTTTGGCTTTATTAGGCCAAAATTGCATAATAAACACTATCGATTTTTGGTGAAAATGGGATCCAAATAAAACAACCTTTTTTTTAAAAAAACAAAGATAATCTTATTGTGTGGATACATCCATACAAGAGATTTAATAAATAAATAAACTTATTGTTAAAGTAGCATTAGTTATTAATTATCTTCAAATTATACACGTGTGGCATTCTCTCTAGGTGTTTAAAAATTTTACAAAAATACTAAATCAAAAAAATGAGGAAACGTTTTCAGTTATCAATTTTTTTCAATTAATTTTTTTATCAAATGTAATTTATTTTCAAAATTTGTTTTCAAGTAATGTTTTCCTCAAATAAATTTTTTTTCAATTTTTTTTTCAATTAATTTTTTTTTCCAATTAACCTTTTCGATCAAATATTTTTTTCCCAACTAATATTTTTAAATTAATTTTTTAATAATTTCCATTTCTTTTTCAAAGTTTTTCGAATTAGTTTTTTACCCAATTATTTTTGTCCAATTACATTTTTCATTCAATTATTTTTTTAATTAATTTTTGGTCATTTACAATGTGTGTGATTCCATTGTCATAAATAACGAAATTATGTAAAAAAGATTTGAAATCAAATAAGTTGCAATTCTGATTACTACAAGGCAACTATGTACCCCCCAAGAATTCAACAAAATTATTTGAAATCGTGATCAAATACATTATTTTTTTTATTGCATTTCTTAAATACTGATTTTTATTTTAGTTGGTTGAAGACAATTTTGTGCCATGTTTTTTACGTGATGTATTTGGGCACAATTATAGACTTTACAGTTAATGCATGTAATATGTGTGCCGAAATTCGTCATGACAATCTGTGAAATAGGAATTTTGCATTAACCATACACGCATGCAAAGTACGACGATTTCGAAAGTTTTTTTTTAAACATTCGTACATCTTCAAATATCTAAACAGTTTTGTACGTTATGCATACAAAAGTATAAAACAAGACAGGGATGACAGTTTTCACAAAACACATACTACGGAAAACATTAAAAGCAGTCATGGTAAACAACACTGTCCGACTACCTACCATTGCGCCGAATTTCGTATAACTCAGCCCTTATCCGATGACGCACCTCCGCCATTTCAACGTCCTCGTCCGTAGCCACCACGGCTTCGTCTAGGGCAGCCAAATCTGCGCGATCGGGAATATCGGCATACGTGTACTCCGCCGCATTTCTGACAGCAGCAATGGTCGCATCATCCTCGCAGTTTCTGCGTATGAAATTGTGTAATGCCATAGATGCAGCCACCAACGGCACCTGGACTCTACGAAAGTCAAACCGAGGCATATTGTGCAAGAATCTCCACCGCG